>PVKN010007728.1:0-26159 GCA_004027915.1 Capromys pilorides
GGATAATAACTAACATGGCTTCTGATAAAAATGCAGAAGCAGCAGTATACACAGTAGGGAAAGTTTTATTACAGATTCTTATATTTTAAATGTCAAGTACATTTTATTCTATAACAAGCTGTTGGAGTTCTACTAGGAAACAACTCTGGGTGTGTATTTGTGCGTAAGTGAAGCTGTTTTACTTGTGAATTTCTGATTTTTCAATAACCATTTAAACTAAGGCATCAGCTACTGTATGTAAGAGATTTCATCTCATTTGGATCTTAAAATGATTTTAAAATTATTCGTTTCTGAGGACTAGAGAGAGCACTCGTTTAATAGGTCACTAAAACAGACACCAAGTTTCCCTTCCGGGAGCTGATGGTAAACGAAGTCCAGGCAGCGAAGTGAAGTCCAACAGGAAACATGCCGCCACCTAAAGACAGGAAAGACTGCCGACTTCTGCCGCCAAGATGGGGCTCAGCTGCACGTGGGGCGAGCCGACAGCCCCAAGACTTCCGAGGGGCGCTTTTCTGATGTTGTGGATGTCCTTCCTGTAACCTGACCCCAGCGTGGAGCAGCAAGCGATCCTTGCCTGGGTTTCTTCATAAGGAAGAGAAATGCAATGAGACCAAGCCAGTGGCATTTAGCAATGGCACGGGCAGTGCCAGAGGAGGAGCAGGCTGGTGCGAGACTGGCACGCAATATTTTAAAAAGGAGTTTTTTCCATCGCTGCAGTTCCAGGGTGATAGAAATAGTTTTTGCACACATTCCATTTGTAAACACTTTCTAGGCTTTCAGGGGGAAAAAAATGAAATTAATCCTTCACAAAAGCTGCCATTTATTTGTGGAAAATTCACATGGCAGGAGTTGCTGTCTCTCGTGGAATTTTGAGAAAGCCAGAAAATGTGCTCTGAGGTCACAGGCCAGGAGAAACCTTATACATATTAACCATTCTACTATATATCAAGGCAGCCAGATTTCAGCAGTCTCTGGAACATTAAACCTTCTGTCACTCTTGTCCCCACTGAGTTTGATTCTGCTGAGGTTTAGTGGAATATAAGCACATACGAAAATATGCAGAGTGTATTTCTTTTTTGAAGTGATTATAATGCGGTGTTTCTGCACCGCCAGCATCCATAATAAAGCAGGCGTGATGTTTCGGAGCAGTATGACATCCATCGTAATCTTATTAACATGTAAGCGGTATCAGACGAAACACGCAGCGTCGTACCTGTGTTATTTAAAGGCATGGAATAAATAGATTTATTAATGTAAACTCCTACAATCTTTGGCAACAGACGCATGCCATCAAGTTTGGGGTCCCTTACGCTTTGCAGACAGACGGGGTTATCAAACGCAGGGCTTCAGCGGATGTTAAGTTCTCCCTTGCAACTAAAACGATAACATGCAAAGTAACTAAGTGTAGTTGGGAATCGATTGATCATTTCGAACACCCAAAGAAGATGAATGACAGTAAGCAACATTTACCTGACACCCTGGAATATTTCACAGAGACAAGTTGATATGAGTTTGTATAAATACTAATATTAAGCAGAATTAGCTCTGGAAAAAATAAAGAAATTGTACTGAGGTGAAAATTGTCACTGTCAGGAGAAATGAAGTTATATCAGAGCACAAGTGACACACAATTTTCTCTAGAGTGTTTTTAATAAAAATAGCTTTTCTTTGAATATTTTGAAGTCAGACATGAGAGGCAATCTGGGCGTTTGTCAGAGTTTGAGAGTGTGAAAAATTGCTGCCTTAAATCATTTAAGCTGAAAAGCAACTTCTTCCTGCTGAGATAATTTCACATTGACTTACCGTGCAAGCCCTTCAGGCATTCCCGGCTCAGAGCAGAAGTTTTCAAGGTAAAAACATAGAGCGAGAACACGGGAGATGCTGGGACAAGGATCAGCCGCAACTCCAGGCGTTCAGGCACATCTGACTTTGATTAATTAGAGAGCTGCTTTCCTATTTCACATGGGCTGCGTGATGGAAAGGCGGAGTGGACCGCAGCCCACCAACTCGCCTTCGACGCTGTTAGACACCGGCCGATTTTGACGTCTTCCGTGGGGCTTGCAGAATCCCTGCTTACGAGGAGGAAATTGCTGAAGCACATTTTTAATTTAGTCGTTTTTCCTAATGCAGAGAAATTATCTGAACTGCGATAGATGTGATTTTCAGCGGTGTAGAAATCAGACACTGTAAATGTTTAGGGGAAACGAACAGACAACCATCTGGCTGCATAATGAGGAATAACTTCTTTCTACTTTTTCTGAAACTTTTTTTGATATAATTATTCATTTTGCTACTAAGTACCACTTACCACGGATTGCTCCTATTTTATTGAAAATATTTTAATACGATAAAAATATCTTCTTAAACCTGGCAGTTGTTTTATATTCAAGAGAGTGCTTTTTAAAAACTACTTATTACGTGTTAAAATTTAAAAGGCATTGCACTTTTTAACACTTTATTGAAAATTAACACACAGGAAAATTTCAGGAACATTGCTTTTGAAGCTACTAGATACTCCAACAATAAATATAAGCTCAAAAATTTTAAAATAACATTGGAAATCCAGCTTATTTTCACTGGTAAGAATTATATCAATGAATTCTTTGCAAAATGGTTTATATCATGTACAACGTATAGTTCAGGAATATATAAATTCATCTTTAACACGCATCTTTCTTTTACTTTCTTCTTTGAAAATACTGAAAACTCTGATTTGATTTTCTACAAAGCAACTGTCTTTTGCATGTCGTTTCTATATTTTGTAAATTTCCATCATTCCGCATTCGTTTGGATCACAGGATGAAAATTTTCCACTTTGTTTGTCATGGAAACGGCTTCCTTCTGTACCCCCCTGCACCCCCAGTGGGGCAGTGTCATCATTGTCTGCTTCTTCTTCTTTAGTGCCTAAGTAGCTCTGGAGAGATAGATGACCACTTTCGGCCATGGCAGCGATTTTGTTTCCATTTCAGGCCTTTAGGCTCAGGAGAGTGAAACTTCCAACCGCCCTGGGTCCAGTTTTCCCTCTCTCTGGTTTAGTCGCCTGAGGGACTGATGGGCACACATTTGATGTCCCTCGCTCCCAAGGCGGGCACCGCGAAGCCTAGCTGTGTGTCACCGAAGGCCTGGGGTCCTTAATGAAATAATGGGGTCCTTAGTTATCATCGTGTCTTCTCGTCGAGAAGTCCTCACATCAGACGTGGTCCCCTGCCTCTGTCAATCACACGCGGCAACTAACTTATTAAATTGCACTTGAGTGGGATTGACTAGGAGAGAGGAGAATCTAGAAAGTTCTTGAAAATGGTTTTCTTTTTTTCCGTCCTTCAAACACTTCTGATTTAAGGAATATACGATCTGGGTTTTCCCTGTATAGCAAATTAATTTTTCACTTTTGACTTAAATAGAGATTTAAAAGAAAAATTGAGCTCCTTCAGTGAGCTGCGTAGTTGCGGTCGGCCCCTTGTTCTCCTTCCCCTGGCACCAGGGGAGGCAGCAATTAACACGATGGCGCAGCGAACACTTAGCGTATTAACAATTCAAATCCTTAAATATGAACTTGGCTTCAAAGTATGCTTCAGACATAAAGACAAGCGACACACTGTTATTGTCATGGAATCACCCATTTCTTAGTGACAGAATAATAAAAGCAAATAACGGAATGGAGTGTAAAATAAAGCGGCAAAGGATTTCCAAAACAGGAAGAAATTTATTCTTCGACTTCTAGCACCTATAAGATACCTGACCTTGGGTAGCTCACCATTTAGTGGTAGAAACGCACGGGTAGTGATGTGACTACGTGGTGGGGAACCAGCGGTGTTCGGACGCTGGGAGCTGGGAGCCTCGGGCACGTAAGGAGGTGAGCACTGAGTGGTCAGTGTCCAACAAGATACAGAAGAGAACTCAGGAGTGGGGACAACAGACATGAAAGGGGAGGGGTCCAGCAGGCCTGGACAGGGGACAGCCACTGCTGGAGAAGGACACGTGGCCCATGGCTCAGGGGCGACTGGAACCTCCTGCACGAACTCACCCCTCCTTCGAGGTCCCCTAGTTCTGATACACACTCGAGGCTTAGCCGTGTTTATGGAAAGAAGACGGCTCCAGCGATACACAGATTAATTAGAAATGAACGAGTACTTCAAGAAACGGAACAATCCGAAATGCGAGCCAAGAAGAGTTGGTGCGTGCCAGCGGCGGCCGGCCAGGCGCTTGGGCCACGGCGTGAGTGACGGCCGTGCCTTTTGGAATCACACCCAAGGTCGAGGGAAACCAGGTTCGGAAAGGGATGGCTTTTCTCCTTAGCAAGCTTATCTTTTATTTGCAAAGAGAATTTTTTTCCCCCATCAGGTTTTCACAGAGCCTTGCATTAGCCAGACCTGAGTCACGTGTAAACGTCTAATTGCAAGAGAGGGTAGAAAACCAAATATTTAACTTTCTGTCGCGTAGGAGGACACGGGAGTAGAGATCGGGGAGTGAAAGCTAAGTGAGCTCCGAGCCAGCCTCGCTCGCTCCTGTCGCTGTCCCCGAAGGGCTGCGACAGGGCTGTGTCCATGGAGTCACATCCGCTGCTCTTCCCAACGCCTGGAGGCTCTGCAGACCGTGTCCCAGGTCCAGCCACTCTGAGTGCCAGACTCCTGTTTGTTCCTCTGTTTTCAGTGATTATTTTCTGCTATTCTCTAGGTGTTTCTCAAACAGAGAAGATAAGAGGACAGTAGGCTCTAGGTCTTCAGGGACATCGGTTGGTATGCTTGTCCTTATCAATGACAGAGTGATCGGCCATCTGCGCAGCACAAGAGTCCTCTTCTGTCTACAACTGGCCAGCCCCTCTCCAAAGATGCCAAGGCGAAGACAAGTAAATCCTGCACAGCCCAAGGGCCGCAGAGGGCACAGTGACATGAGCTTGAGAGAAGCTTCTCCTACTGGGTCAGCGATGGTGCTTTGGAGCCTGAGATTGTGTCAGTGAAAGCCAGGCATATCATGGTGGCACAAATCTCAGGCCTGGCATCAAGATTAAATGAGATAATAAACGCAAAGTGCTGCCCACGGAACCTAGAACACACAGTTGCTTGACACTTCTTCTTTTTGCTTCTTAATGTATTTAGTACAGGGTCTCACTACACAGGTCAGACTCCCAGTGATCCTCCTGTTTTCAGCCTTCCAAGCGCTGGGATTACAGGCGCGCACCACCACAGCCAGTCTCATTTGCCATCTCAGCACCCCTGGGAACAGCGCAGGCATGGCAGGCCGGGGATCGAACCCCCAACTCCTGCATCTGCCTAAGCAGGTGCTTTAATCTGCTGAGCTACTTGGCGGGCCTTGACACGTTTTAAGGCTTTTAAAAACAAAATTTAAATCTTCATTTTGAAAATTTAATGCTCTAGGGCTCTTACCATAAGGCAGAAACTAGAATGTGTCAAACCAGAGACTATAAATTGTCTGTACTTACTTTAAAAATATTTATTATGTTTTTTTTTTCTTTCTTTTTTTTTTTTGCAAATCAATATAATTTCTTCAGAAAACTAATTGCTTCGAGCATACCTTGGCTATTTTTAATGCCTCACAGGAGCACTTCTGCTACGTGGCTCGGGCTTGGACGATCATTCCTTGAGATCTGCTTCGCTTTGGTGAAGCTGCTTTGGAGCAGGCGTCTCATGCCAAGAGTGCAATGGATTGAGTACGCCTTCTCATGGTGAACAGCTAGACACATTTTGTGAATACACATAAGTGGTCATAAAAGGTGTCAAACAGATAAGAGCAGTGGATCTGAAAATCTCAAAACAATTGCAGACTCACATTGGCTTCTGGGCTGAGGAGATAGCTTGGTGGTTTAAGCACCTGCCCTGCAAGCACAAGGACCTGGGTTCAATTCCCAGTGCTACACGCACTGCCCACCCCAGATCTCCAGGTGCTCAGTGCTGCCCTCAACCCAGGCATGGTGGTGCACGCCTGTAATCCCAGCACTGGGTAGTCTGAGGCAGGAGGATCACTACGAGCCCGAGCTGCATAGCAAAACCCTGTAGAAAATACATAAACATTTATTTCAAAAAATAGTGCACTGAGATGTACAAGCCACGTCCTGCTCGAGACTATGGTCTCAGGTACTTTCTTGCTGGTGCTCGCTGTAGCTGGCTCCCACAACTCTAAGGAGGAAAGATTTGTCTTTTCTCACAGTTTGTACAGGTTTCAGTTCATAGCCGGCTGGCTCTGCAAGGGCAGCATGCAAGAGAACCCTGCAGGGGAGAAAGAATTCAGGGGAGGGCTGGGAAAGAAGAGCAAAGTCAAGGGACAGGGAGGGAGGCGCAGGGTTCTTCCAGGCCATGCACCCGGCAGCTCCCCTCCTCCAGCCAAGCTTCGCCTCCCGATCTCAGCGCTCTGTAGATGTGGTTTGCTCTGTGACCTGTCAGGTGCCCGGAGCACCCCCAACACACACATATGTGAGGCTTGGTGGTGCATCTCTATGCAAACCAGGACATTGATCTTAGATTGTCTATTGGGAAAACTGCTTTTCATACCTTTCAAATTATCAAATTACTGATACATGCTTACTTGTATTTCTTTTTTGTCTCTCCAGTGGATCTTAAAGCAGGGAGCTGCATTGACAATAATTGACAGGCCTAGCCGGGTATGCTAGCATGTCCCCATCATCCTGACACTTGGGAGGCTGAGGCAGGAGGCTGACCGTAAGTTCAAGGCCAGCCTGGGCTACACAGTGAGCTTGAGGCCTGCCTGAACTACCTAGCAAGACCCTGTCTCAAACCAAACCAAACCAAACCAAGTAAAACAAAGAAAATAAAACTTGACAAGCTTGAGAACAACACCAAAAATTGTGGCTTGTCTGTCACACACATCACTGTGCAGAGTGATGCAGTTGAGGTTTACAGCAAACACTATAGACACTGAGGACCTCCTGTGACAGCTGTCCTGTGACTGCAGTCCCCTGTCCCCAGCCTCTGCATGCCTGGCGCTCATGGTCAGAGGCTAGGGAGCCTGACGACTACTTTTCTGGTTTTAAATCAACCACCTATGTCTTTCCATGAAGCTGAGAATTCTGCTTTTCAGATCCCAGGTTCAAGGTCAGGGTTTGGGGTATTTATTGGTGCTGAATGGGACAACAGCAATAATTGTAACTGAGTTCTCTACTCCCAGCAGTCTTCTCTCTAAGGAGGACTCTGCTCATTCACTCTAGAGGTGCTCGTAACAGCACCCTGACCTTGACGTTAGTACTGTACAGAACATTTCATTTTATAGGAGAGCATCTTAAGCAGCCCGAGATGAATTCCAAAGCAGTATATTTGTTTGTCATTCCTGTCTGCAAAGCAGAGCGATCTCAGTGTTTGCCTCTGTCTACAGTAGCTCGTGCGACAGCCCTGAGCATCTCCTAAGGATCACTTAAAGTTGGAACTGAGAACTAGGATGGACGCCCGACAAAGCAGCTATCAGCACAGCAGCATCCCTTCCTGCACTGGCTACCAACATGGTGTTATTTGGATGACCCTGTGTCCCCCACTTGGGTCCCCAGGAAGACCAGAGCGGGGACTGACTCCCTCTTGGCCCACACGTGTTTCTTCAAGTCAAATTTTTGGTTCAACCATCGAGCAGATTCTCGGTGAACTTCGCTGCTCAGTTCCTGGAGAGCCCTGCCTTGGGGCTCCTCGGCAGCTCTGCCTGAGTTTAACAGCAACACACAAAACAAGCATTGCGTTGAGTGTACTGTAGTTACTGGTCAAGGAGCAAGGCAGGTTCCTAGGCGATGACTCTTTTCTCTTTAGGAGACGGTCTGCTTGTCAACACTGTAAATTTTCCTATGTAAGTGTCAATGGGATGCCCTGTTATTGAAGCAATGGGATTGGGGAAAACTCACCACACTTCCTTACCCTGGCTGACACCAGCTTACATCCGATGCATTTCATGCAGCTCAGCTTAAATAACAAGTCTACAGCAGGGCTCACGGTGGTAAACACGCTCCTTTTATCAGCTGCACGCTGCTCCTAATCAGTATTTTCTAAGTATTTTTGTCTTTCCCAGATCTTCTACACTGTTATATTTCCAAATGCTTTCTCTGCACCCTCCATGTGTCTTTTGTAATTAATTATAACTGCAGTTAATTACTTACTTAGGCTCTGTCCTCCTGCAGGATTCTAAATCCCCTGTCTCCCTCACTGCAGTCCCCTGCTCTAGGAAAGAGCCTGGTTAATCAAAGGGGCCGCACTCACACTGCTGGGAGGACTGGTGCCTGGGAGCGGAGGAAGTGGAGGGATTCACTTTCCACAGGGATCATTTTCTAAAAAGAAACTTGGCTTATGTGCAGAAGCCCATGTCTACTTTGGTCGGCTTTATTTCTTTGTCAAGTCTGTGCACACCGAAAGCCTTGTGCTCTCGTGTTTCTGTGCTAAGTCTCCACTGCTCCAGCTGCTTAATAAAGCTTTGCTTTCGGTCTCAAAAACTTCATAAACAAAATACACAGGTATGTATACATATTGTTTACAGGTGTGCACTTTCCAACCCCCTTTTAAAAGAATAGCTTAAAACTGGAATGCTTTTATTCCTAGGTAGGTCCAGTTTAAACCTGAATTTAATCTAGTGGTTTTGTTATTTGCTTTTAATTTTTTTATGTATTTGGCATAGGGTCATTACTATGCAGCTTGGACTCATAGTGATCCTCCTGCTTCAGTCTCCCCAGTTCTGGGATTACAAGGGTGTGCCGCCATGCCTGATCTCAGTGGCCGGCTGGGTGAGCCTGCCCAAGGCGGGGCCATCGTGGCATGTGGTACCAGGGATCGAACACAAGTCCTTGCTGAGGCAGGCACTTAGACCCCCGAGCTATCTCTGCAGCCCTAGTTCTTAACTGTTGTCCAAGATTGCTAGCATGGGCACAGAGAGGTGCGGTCATTGTATTTCCCCAATATAAGGGTCAGGTACCGTTCCTATAATTTAAGAGATGTGGACAAGAAAAAAGGAGAAACAATGCAATAGCTAAATATCTCCACCTCACAGGGGTTCCTAGGAATAAAGACCCACCAAGAAGAGAGGTCCCTTGGCTCTCCGTGGATCTGATGCCAGTGGACAGCTCCGTGGCAGTGTAACGGGCAGTGAGATGGTAACCTACGGCGAGTACACTGAGCACACAGGCTCAGCAGGGCTGAGAGCCTCTCTCTGGGTATTTCTTCCTCCCCTGGGCAGACTGAGACCACCTGCATGGTGAGCGTGACCAGCCACTGTGCAAAGGAGATCCGAGGGCTGCTCTGTGGCCACCTGGGCTCTGCAGGGAGGGGGAAGGTTAGAGCACTGCTTCTAGGATCTGTGGCTGGCTGCCAGCTAAGAGGCTCTGGTTTCCGTGGCCCGCCTTTGGCAAAGCGAATGACCATTTCCATGTCTCACCTTGGTGAAGAATGAGAAGCAGAAGAAACAAGGGAAAGACTGCCCAGGTCTCTTTCAATTTCAGAAAATGAAGGGGGCGGTGACATATTTAAAGTCTACTTTGCTCAGGATGATCGTTTCTGGCTTATCTGGAAATACATCAGATGTATAGGATGTAGACCCCTCTGAGGGGAGACAGGCGGCACTGCTGCGTGGCTGTGCTTGTGAATATTCTGTGTACACCCTGTCCTCTTAGACAGAAGAGCTGGAGAGATAGCTCAGTGGGTTAGACACCTGCCTGGCAAGGGTAAAGTCCCCAGTTCCATCCTTGGTACTAGAAAGAGAGAGAGACAGAGAGAGAGAGACAGACAGACAGACAGACAGACAGACAGACAGAGGCAGAGAGAGACAGAAACACAGGCAGAGAGACAGAGTCTGCAGGGCACCTTAGCTATGCCTTAATTCAGCCACAAAACCTGTGTCCACCATTCTCTTGCCCTCAGTGCTTCTCCACCACAGAGGTTCAACCCATCAGCCCCTGTGGTCTCCCCAAGATCTTCCTCCCTCTCTTTCTTCGCCAATAGCAATGCCGGATTTGACTTGGGCAACACCGAAGGCGCATTCACCCAACTTCCCTTGCTCTAGAGATGAGTTCAGTTGGAGTAGTAGGAATTTAAAATGAAATAAAATTGTTACCTGTCTCTTGCATGATCCCCTGGTCAGGAACGCGAGGCACTTGGAGGCGCTTCTCGGTCTCATCGCTTTTCCTCCGAGAGTTTGTCCGAGGTCGACAGGCAGTGTTTCTCGGAGTGGGTCAGGCTTCTTCTGTCCTTCAAGGGAGACACGAAAGAACGGTACTTTATGATCAGAGTGAGCACCGAGACATCTTCTCCTAATGGTCACATTAAAATTTACCCTGATTTGCTTGCATTTTTATTGTATATGTTTTGATCCTTAATTATTTTTCATTTGCATACCTATTAACCTTCCGTCACCTTATGTGGGGGAGGATCAGGAAATAAATATTTTGCTGGTGACCTGCTGCATCCATTAGACGAGGAGCCTCCCTCCTCATCCCGGCTACTGCCCTGAGGACCGAGAAGCGCCGTGTAGAAAGGTGACTTCTGAAGGACAGGAATTCCTCCTGCGCAATCTAGGGGAAAGTGTCTGAGGGACATTAAGTACAATGTACACAGACTAATTAGTAAACATTAATTAGGAATAAAATTCTATGACTGGATGCAGAAATCGTTCTCTAATAAAGTAAAAAGGAAAACTGTGGTTCTCCTGAAACATGAGCTGGCTCCAAAGCTGCGTCACCTTCGCCCTGTGGAGGTCGGGACAGGGGAGATTCCTGTGCCGTATCCCAGGACTGACCCCTGTGTTGCCTACATTACGATAGCTTGATTGGGCCGGTGAGATCGTTCAACAGTCCAAAGCACCTGCTTCGGCGAGCTTAGGCAAGTGCGCAGGGACCGAGGTTTGGTCCCTGGCACCGCATGCCGCACCAGCCCCGCCCCTAGGGTGGCTCAGCTGGCCACAAAGACAGCTCTAAAATAGCACAACATGGCATGCTATGCCTGGAGTGCTACTAGTCCTCTGTGGACTGCGAGAGGAGATCAACTGTAGGTAGCAAGTTTGAAACCCCATAGAGGTCAGAACGTAGGTTGGGCCAGGCTTTAGGAGCTTCTCACAGACAAGATTTCAACCAGATGACGTAAACTGAAGTGAATCTCTGGCAGTCTCTTTCCATATTTTCCCTCCCAGACTACAGCTTTTCTTTGCCAGTTTCCTAACGTTAGTAAAACAATGACGCGGCCTTGCAGGGTGCAGTGTCCTATGAATCTTTTCTGATCACAGAGCTGCTGCTGAGTTTTTCTTTGGTCTTTGCTTCTTAGTTTCTAAGCCTGCGAAATGGGCTGTGAAATGAAAGGATGCAAAGTCAGGTGCCTCGAGATAATCTTATCCTTTCAAAATAACACATATCAACAGGGTGATGTGTAATAATCCATATCCCAACCAGAATAAACAAGACAGAACAGGTTTCTGATGCACAGGATAGAGTGGTCCCTGCCTCCGCCATCCGGGGGCGCCATCCGGGCAGCCGGCCCGTGGGTTTCTGTCTGTGGTCAGTTGCCAGATTTTCTAACCAGTGTGCGCCCAGCTTCAGAAGACGGAACCTGACATTCCAAGCCACAGACCTGCAATGGAACTTGCTCTGTGTTCAGTGAAGCCTTTGGAGTCGATCTTGGTGTGTGCAAGTTCAAACTAGAAATACCTACAAACAATAAAACTTGGGTATGTATAACCATTGCAGCTATATTAATACAGGTATGCGTACATTATCATAGACCCTTAAATCTACGCTGCCTACATGCAGCCACGGGCAGCTCATAGCTGGATAGAATTAGGAACCCTGATTGAGCTGGAGGGCTCTTCGTGAAGGCTGCACACGCCAGCAAAGGGCTGCCGCTTGTAACCTCCGCCCCTGTCTATACGCTTTGAGTCCTATGAACTCCAAGTGCTGTTGCTTACAACTGGCTTGGACAAACCCTGCGATCTTCTCTTTTTAAAAAGAATCTACAGATGTCCTCTTTCAGGGAACTGTGGGAGATACTGTGGTTTAGAAGAATGTCACCGCACCACGTCATGCGTTCCTTCATGGGCAGGACTTTTGGAAGGTGACTGGATCTTTAGGACAGTAGTGCTGGCTTCTTGCTAGGAGGCCAAGGCTGGCGGGAGGAGGTGGATCGCTGGGCTGTGGCCTGGCAGGAGCTTCCCCGTCTCCTGAGTCCTCTGCTTCCTGACTGTCGAGTTGTCCCATGGCAGCCTAAGTTTCGTCTGCTCTGTCCATTCTGTCAGACCCTGTGGGACACAGTGGAAACTTCTGAAAGGGCCTGAGCAGCACCTCTTTGAGGTTCCTGGTGTCGGCTATTGTGCACCAGTGGTAGGGAAAGTGATTAAGACAGGGACATGTGACTTAGAAAACACCACCTATACTTAACAGTTCCATTAGTTCCAGTAACTGATTTCGACATATAAAAAGCAACACTGACTGATATCCCAGAGTAACTTTAAGTGTTAGGAGGGTAATATACTTTCTCTTTGTGGGTATTTTTCTTGTTCTTACTAAGGACAAGAATTTAAATCTTCAATTTAAAATCTTAGCAGAAGTTAGTTTTCCTAGTTCCCTGTCATTCAAACTGCCTCAAGCACAGGCTTAAGAAAACTAAGGGTCACTGAATTTTTAAAAAATGTGTGAATATAAGAGATAATCTCAAACTTTTTCCAAGCCTCATTTTTAGGATAAAGGAACAGAGAATGGTCCCCAAAGTTAGCAATTAAAATTCCATGAATGCAAACTTCCAAATGATTTCTGATTTAGAAATGCTGCTTGATTTCCCTTCTGTTGGATGCATGCTGATTTAATGATTGAATTCCAGTAGAGTGTAAAAAGGGAAAAGCAGGAATGGTACAGAATCCTGGCATAGCCCGTCTTAGCTAAGTAATCAAAGTTCATACGCCAAGCAACAAATCACACTGACATATTTTCCTCTTTTAATACAATCAGAAAGGCATCTCATTTCCAAGCAATTCACGACCTCATTATAAATATGAGAAAGTCTTACACACACACACACACACACACACACACACACACACATACACACACAGATTTAAGGACATTCTAGACAGTGGTTGGTTAATGTTTTCCAAAAGTACTATGGTGATGAAACCTTGGAAAACTAGAAAATGTATTATAGACCTCTGTTATTCATCTGAGGCCACAAACAACATAAATGAAAAAGGTGCCTACCACTGGATTCTGAAAAAGCAAACAGCCTCTGGGGAGAATGGGGAAAATGGGGTACAGTGGAGTAGTCCACACAGGCACCATTGCTTTATACTAATGTTGATTTCATAGGCTGACGTGTGGTCACGTGGGACAGGAGGATCATGGGAACGTGAGTGGAAGCCGTATGAGAAGCCACTACAGCACAATCACATCTTCTGTAAACACAAACTGAAAAGAGCTCTGAAGAGAATTGCAGAACTCGAAGTAGAGTTTCCATTGGCAAAGGGGGAGGAAGAAAGGAGTGTAAGGTCCTCGTAATTCTGTAGAAGAAGCACATTGTTTTTAAATTGATGAAACAAGGAACAGTACCTTATACATATTCGTTAGAAATTTGGAGCTAAATGGCAGATACGCACCTGAGAGGTCTGAAACTGATTAACAGGGAGAAGTAGGATCTGTTAATGAGGACAGGGGACTACCTGTTTGTTATCCTTATGAACTGTTTAGTACAATTTGACTTTTATATTTCACTGCACAGACTGATCAAAATAATTATAACGATAAGTAATAAGCTGGGTTTTTAATCCCCTTGAGTCAAAGAGCATTTCCAGGGTCAAGACAGGAAACTGGGTTGGTTCTAAGAGCCACACGCAGCCAGCCAATGGCAGAATCCAGTGGAGGGGGGTGAGCAGCACAAGCGCACTGCACCGTTCAAAAGTCGTGTAGGATATTAAAGCAGAAATGTTTTGAGGGATGAGAAAGTCTAGATGTCTCAGAAACACAATAGATCCTTCCATAAGTTGGCATTTGGCTTTTTATTATCTAAACTGCTATGTTTAATAGGGATCAAAGAGCTTCAGATGCTTGTGAAGGAAAGGGAAATAAACATAAATAACTAAAAAGGTTTTGTCTAGGAAGACTATGACTGAGGTGTGAGGAAGGCAGCCGCAGTGGATCTGGGTGACGCACGTTATGAAGGGGGAGACGGGGAGGATCAAGCTTTGAATTCCAAGTTCAGACTTTTGAGGGTATTTTTTTTTTCTTTTCTTATTTCCAGTCACCCTATCTACCTGTCTTCTCTCATCTTCTTCCCTTTTAATTTACATTAATGTACATTAATGTTACATTAATTTTTCTCTATTTCTCATCTTACTTTCTTAGGGAAAGCTTCTTTTGAAATGTGCCTTTTACCTGAATTAACAACAAGAGCTTCTGTGGCTAATAAGGATGCTGAGATAACAGGAAATAAGAACGAGAAGTCTTTAAAGTACTCATAGCTGGATCAATTTCTCTACCATTTTTAGGTGGAATTTCAGTGACTATTCAACATGATGCATACAAGACAACACAACGATATTTAACATTCTTTTATACCTTGAAGCTTTTGAGGCAAAGAAACTAGATGTGACCATTTTCCTGAGTCTATTGCAATTTTTCCTTCATCACGTGTTGCTTCATAACTGTGCATTAGGAGGATCCGAGAATATTTCCGAAGCTACAACAAGAACAACTTTCTGAGAAATAGGAAAAAAGTGATACCCTGAGCTATTCCAACAATCGTTTCATTGTCTTTCCTTGAAATTGTTTCTCTGGTTTATGGCTAGATGCACCTGCAAAGAAAGGATTGAACTCTTTGCCTGAAGTAAGCGACATAAAAATATGTAAGTCATTCTTTAATGTGATGAGATTTTATTTGACCATAAATTGGATGTTAACCTAAATATCAACACAGCTCCAAAGCATATAGTCACAATTTGTTGACTATTTCAAACTTCCATTTGTGACTGTTACACACTAATAAACTGTGTAAAGATAGAGAGATAAAGCTTATTTTGTATTGAAATAAACTAGGCATTTTTGCCTTCTATGTTTTAGTAAATGTCATTAGAAGGAAAAGTGAAGTTTAAGGCACGTTATTGTAGATGACCAATTCTATTAGATTTTTATATTGTAAAAATGTATGAATCTTATATTTTAAGTTCTTTCTCAGTGTACAGTTATTTCCCAAAGCGTGTGTCCACCGCAGACATACGTGAGAGCAGAGAAATTCCTTTCCATGTTTCAAAAGGGAAAACAGTAAATATTATCTATGAACATCATTGTACTAGCAAGAGAATACACTTGGCTATAGAAATTGGGTTAGCACTTACATTCTTTCCTTGCCTGCCTGCCTGCCTGCCTTCCTTCCTTCCTTCCTTCCTTCCTTCCTTCCTTCCTTCCTTCCTTGTTATGGCCGGCTCAGCCTGTCCTGAGGGCAGGGCTGGTGCAGCATGTGGTGCCAAGGATCGAACTGTGATCCCTATAGTTGCCTAAGCTTTCCTGAGCAGGAGCTTTAGACTGCTGAGCCTTCTCGCTAGCCACTACATTCTTTCCTTATTATGGCCAAATTAATGAAAAAGGGCACCAAGAATTTAACTTTGGTAAAGAAAATCATGAAGAACATGTATGATATGTAATTTAAAAAAATTACAAGATCAGGCAAAGATTTCACCATGGAGAATAAGAGGAGGAAATGTTGTAAGTGATCAGTAAGATGTCATTTTAAAGATGTTGGAAATATTAGTATGGAGTTAAAAATAGCACTTTCAAGCATCATGTCTGTGCAAGCTTATTTATTGAGAAAAACATCCCTTCAGAGTTAAGAAGGAAAATGTTCTGCATATTAGGATATCCTCATGTAATGTAACTTTACAAACACCTTGAAGGTAGACAAATAATATATTAGGGAAGGTGCTTTCATCTAGTTTTATATATTTGAATAATATTAAATTATGCTGTTACAAAAATGTTTCTTCAGCTTTTCCTTATATTTGAAATCTAAATTTGGGGCTGGCTAAATAGCTCAGAGAATTAAATAACTGCAAGCAGGCGCAGGGGCTAGGAGTTCAATTCCCTGGGCCTGCCATGCCAGCCCCACCCCCAGGGTATGCTGAGACAGCAATTGAGACTGAGTGTGGTGGCACACTCCTGTAATCCCAGCTCTTGGGAGGCTGCAAACAGGTGGATCACTATGAGTCCAGTCTAGTTGTGAGACCCTGAACACCCTGAACACCCTTCCCTAAAATACAAAAAAAAAAATCTACATTTGTGATTTCAGCTCCATATTTCCTATCTCCATCTGGAGGCCTAGCACTCACAGGAAACTAGCATGTTAAAAGTGGAAAGCCTGCCTCCATTTCTCTCTCACATGTACACACTGACAATGTACACATGTACCTGGCCCCCCATCCTGGCCGTTGGAGATAACAGGAACCCCAAGGTTGGAATTAACCAGGCTGAAAATCTCGTGGCCATTCTTCCCATTATGAACCATCGTCTTCCTCTCAGTCTGTTAACATGATGGGAATCTTACCATGTCTCGTTTCCCCCTTTGCTAGTGTGCTCAAAGCCATGGGCACCTTCTGTATATCCACGTACTGTAACTTTCTACCATTCTTCCGACTCTTCTGACAGAAGAGGTTCCTTGTCTTGTTTTTTTTTTTTTTACTAATTATGATCCTCATGTTCTCTTCAGTTTATTTTCACAAAAGTCAAATAATCTTTAACACTATGATTCAGCTCTTCTGTGTCTCTGCTCAATGCCTTCTGAAGTCTCACTTTCTTACAAGTGCTGGGAGGAACACGCTACATAGAACATCAGTTCCAACCTCTCTGTGTGGCAGGCTTTGAACCTTCTAAGCCGCGGTTTTGGTTCTAGGGTCATACCACGTTGCTACTGGAATAGATCCGCTCATTCCAGAGCTTAATCCCCCATGTGGTGCACCTGATTACTCATTAAATATAGATATTTTCCTCTCCAAGGCTAATTCTAAACATTCTAGACACTCAAGAACAAGCATTGCATTCGTTACACACGGAGGCCTCCCCAGGATGCGTACTGCTTGCCTCCTGGACACAATAACAAGCTATCTATATCCATCTTTTAACAACAGGATGCAACCAAGAGACAAAGCCTGGAGTACCCTTGAAGCTACAGAGGAGAAAGGCCACCTAATAGTAATCATCTGCCTCCTCAGAACACGATGTGTGACGTAAAAATATAGTTCCAAAGCTGTCTAGATGGCTTAGTTACATTTCCTGTCATTGCTACGGCATACTGTCCATTTCTAAGTGTTGACAGACAACCGCCCGCGTCCTCGTGAAGATAGGTGGTGTGGCGTGCATACCTGACATTACAGCGCCCTGGGAGGCAGAGAGTCGCAAGTCTGAGTTTAGGCTGGGTAACCTAGGGACGGATTAAGGCGCTGTCTGTCTCCTACAAGCTAGCTAGCTAGCTAACAAAAACAAAATCGGACCTGGTGAAGAGGGACTTCTTTGCTTGACCACTGGTACTGTTTGTGTCTACATATCTCCCCGAAGCCTGAGATAGTCACGGGGCAGGCTTCTAGAGTTGGTGACTAATGCATGACCCAATTAGTGCTGGGCTTGCAGGCGTTGAGCGCTGCTGGGGTTATGGGTGAGAGTGCTATGCCCACCCTGGGGCACAGAGCCCACACGCAGTATAGGAAAGGGAGAGGGGCTGCTCTCAGCTGAGCCTCCCTTCTCGCTCTGCCTGCCCACCCTGCTTTTGACCACCAGTTGCCCCTCGGCCGTGTGCCACGTGGCCTGAGCCAGCCACGTATGGTCTGAAACCTCCCCCACGAACTCCGAGCTAACTAAACCTTCCCTTCCTTAATTTTGGGCGTCAGATATTTTGTCCCAGCATTGAGGGAAAAGTGCCCGAGACCATTAGGATATCCCTCCCCAAATTCATAGCTTTTGAATATAGCTTTGGTATTCAATAAATCTCTAATGCTTACATTTAAAAGCTTTTGCTGCTGCTGATTAAAGCCAAGTCAGGGATTTCAGGAGTATTTCTGAATGTTTGAGGACAATCCTCACAAAAATAGTCACAGCTAGTTATAATCACATCTTGATTCTACTTTAAACCTCAATGATTGAATAGTGCTGTCATGGCTCTTACGCAGTGCCACATGGTATTTGCAGGTTTTGCTGTCTAGACATGGGTGGTTCTTGCACCTAATCTAGGCAACAGAACAGTCTAATCTCTGAATTTTAATATTTAAAATTATTTATTTATTTGGTATGGGGTCTTTTGATGTATTTGGTACAGGGTCTACAGGCCTCACTGCACAGCTTGGACTCTTCGTGATCCTCCTGTTTTCAGCCTCGCAAACACTGGGATTACAGGTGCACGCGTCAAGCCCCATCTTAGGCATCAACTCTGAGTGCCCCAGTGGTGGGGTTAACCCAGCATGTGGTGCTGGGAATTGAACCCAGGTCTTTGCGTTTGCCTAAATAGACACTTTAATCCACTCAGCTGTCTGGCTGGTCAGAACGAATAAAGCATTTCTTTGGTTCACAGTCGGATAGTGTATGGGATACTTAAAATACAAAAACTACTGGAGTATCATTATAACCAATGAGGTTCCACTATTTTCTGGAATTTACATTTCAAATTTTGCAACCTTTTCTAAATCATTTTCAACTGAGAACACGAGTGTATGAAGTAAGTTAGTAGGGAAGCCAGTTTCTCTGGTCAGGTACGTCTGAGTTTCTTTGCAATTCCGTTGTCTCTGTTATTTTTGTGGTTGCTGACTCAAATTGAGAAACTCTTTATTTCATCGTAAAGTCTGTAGAAGCTTCAGCCCATCGTCCACTGCCCCTATGGCTGGTGACAGGGTCAAGGGGCGGCATGGAGGAGACGGAGCTCACGGCACGGAGGCTGAGGCGGCAGAGGAACCGTATGCCTCCCTTCCGGAGCACATTTTGGGTGTTTGCCGCCATGCTCAGGGTGGGACTTCTGTTTCCAGTAAACCTATTCAGCCATGCCCAGAAATATGCGAATTCCATTCAGGGCATAATTCAGTGCCAGGACCTTAATCCCAGTGTCCCACTCACTCCATCTAGCCAGCTCTGTCTGATCAACTCCACCCATGAGCACATGAGACGTTGGATAGATGTTTAGACACCAGCCCAAATACCCATCCACTGCTACAAAAAGTACTTTAAAAAGAAACTTATGTGTCTCGTGTGTCTTAACGTTAGATAAAAATTTTTGCATACTGTCTAATAGAATCATAGCAACCTGTTGTATTGCAGAATACATTTGGGTCTATTTTGATAACTCCAGATAGATCTTTGATTTAAACAGCAAAATTAAACCATGCTTGCCTCTCATAAAATATTTATTTTTAAGTTTAATAAGTTTATGTCTCAATCATGGTCTAATTTTAGAGAAATGCCTCTTTTTGAGCTGTCCCATCAGTTTGCCTTGAGCCAAACTTCTGAATATTTCTCTCCAGGTGACAACATTGCCAAAACCTTGTAACGTAGCAAGGAGGGGATCATTGGGGAGCACACTTACTAAGTTGTTTGTTCTACAACATTTAATGTCTATGTAAGTGCCAGATTCCATATTAGGCACTAAACGTACGAAGCAGGAAAATTTGCTAAGATTATAAAGTTTACAACTAAGGAGGCACAAGCTCCAGTACCTACACACATAAGCACAAATTACAAGTGAATCGCTTTTATGAAGGAAAGCTACCTTTATTCTGTGGAAAATTGCTTTAATGGTTTCCTCTAGTTAGGTTCACATAAAAGGCAAATTAGCTTTATGTGATGTTTCCTATTCTTGGAAAAGTAACTTAAAATGATTAAGTAGTGGATCTGGTCAGCAGGCCTTACCTTCCTGAAAGAGTGTTGTGACGTCTTCTCCTTTTCCAACAGCTTTGGGAAGCTGATGCTCGTGGCTTTGCAGAACGCTGGACAGTGTTTTCTGGAGCTGATGCTAGAACCTGTCCTGAGTACACATGCTCCAGAGAAGGCTAGGGAGTACAAAGTGGGGCAGCTGCGACCCTGAACTGCAAGAACTCACACCCTGGAGAACAACTGCAGACTCTTAGGCTCCCCAGGCATGAAACCCTTCCAAGCGGCCCTAACTAACAACACCTGCTGGTAGATGTGCGGGGCGAGGGTTCTCACTCCTGGGTACAAGTTGCATTGAAAAATCAACTGTCTCTGTTGAATTAAGGAACCAACTTTCCAAAATAATATTTTGTCAGTGAGAGAAACACTTCACAGACCACCAGCCTGCAGCTTCTGCTAGAATTTTCAGACCAATGTTGTTTGTAGCACTGACTTCTAATTGCAAGCACTGCTACATTTTTAAGTCGGTCTTAAAGCATAAATCATGCAATGTCTTGAATCTCTATCGTCTCAGACCTGGGAAGCAACAAAAATCAGAACCAGGCCATTTCTACTTTACCTGGTTGTTGGACCTTTGAAAATACTAGGTCACACACACTGAATGTAAGAGCTACTGTGTGGAGAGCCACATCACAAAGTCAATGCATAAAAGACGCACAGGAGAGAAGCTTCCCATAAGATCATGGGGGATTTCGATAACAGGAAGGCAGATAAGAGAAGCTGCTCATAGACTGTGTCCTGGTTTCTCTTCTCTAGAATCCCAGAGGGAGGAGTTGTGTGAGTTTGATTCAGAAGACTGAAAGGCAGAGAGAAACTTGTTCCTTGATCCTTCTTGGGAATCTAGGAGATTGCTACATAGGATGACTCCACACTGGTCCGCTGCACCATGAAAAACTAGACTGAGTTATAGCACCAAACCCCTACTGTGAGTGTCCTATGTTGAAATACTTAAAATGTCTTAGGTACATTCACCAATTCAATACAAGTGGTATGAACATTATGTACTGCAAACATATGCTCATAAAAAATTTGAAAAGTAAATACTTCGTATGTTTTCTACCTTCCTTTATTTTTTTTAATCAGTGCAGCCTAAACTAGTAACCATCATATCATGAGCAAAAACTCATGTACAATTAATTCAATAGTAGATATAGAGCTGGGCAAATAGCTCAGCAGATGAAAGCACCTGCTTAGGCAGAGGCAGGGGCCAGGGGTGCCATCCCTGGCTTTCTGCGCAAGCCCCGCCCCCAGGGTGCGCTGAGCTGGTGCCTGAGACTGGGCATGGTGGTGTGCGCCTATAATCCCACTATAATCCCAGTGCTTGGAAAGCTGAAACAGGAGCATCACTTTGAGTTTGACCTTTGTAGTGAGACCCTGTAGATCCTCTACTAAATACATTAAAAAAAAAGAAAAAAAGTAGATATATTTCTAATCACATAAAAAGAAAGACTAAACCTACTCAAACATATTTCTCTCATAATGTAGGAAGTTACATTATTGATTAGATTGATATGATTCTACACCTTCTCACACACATACTTTTTAAGTTCAAAAGAATTTTTTGCTTAATATGTCCACAAGTTTGCATGAGGGTGAAATTCCTCTTAGATGGTAGAACAGAGCTGGGTACAGATGCGTGTCATGGTAGTGCCATGTGTCCTAACCTTTATGAAAATTACCAGCAAGTTTCATGTTACATAGTAACGTAGCAGCATGATCTAAAACTATCATGCATTATTTATATCTCAGTTTGGATAAAAGACAAAGTAATTTTAAAATCTACCCTTGTCTCAGTTACTCTTCTCTCTTTGCTGGGACAAATATTCGACACCCAGTATGAAGGAAGAAAAGGTTTGTTTAGCTCACAGTCAGTGGAGGTTTCAGTCCGCACTCGGCTGGCTCCAAGGCTGAGTGGCACACAGCAGAAGGCAGCCTTTCATGGTAGCAGCAAAGAGCAAGAGAGCAAATGGGAGGAGGAGCAGCAGCAATGGCTACAGAGAGCAGGTCTGTCTCCCTTAAGTTGCGTTCAGGCCATCTGTCCCAGGCTGGGAGTAGAACTCACACCCACAATCCCAGTGGGTCATGAATTAGTCACAAACTGCAGGTGCCCTCAATGATTGCATAAGGCTTTGGGGGACAACTAGCCACAAATCATGACAACCCTCAAGCAGAATAAAAACAAATACATATTTTTAAATATAAACTAAATATACCTTTGATAAATGAACTATTAAGTACCCGTCTCCCAAAAGCATCCTAGCCACTACTCCTCTATTCCTATATACAACTGGATTATCGAAATACTTGTAAGGGGTATTTAAAGGCAATAATTACAACGTGTATGTGCTTCTGTATTCTGCAAATCCAAGCACTCATTCTCATTGGCCAGGTGGTGAGGAGGGGTAAATAACATGGGAGGTGGGTGGGCGGGATGTGCTGGAGATTGGGAGGGACTACAGAACTATCCAGGACATCAAATGCTTGCACAATAAATACAGCATAAAGGACACCTTCAGTGACTGTCAAGCAGGTGCCCTAAGGGAGGCAGAGGCACTAACCTAACTACACACAGCATCTTGCCAGAGGTGAGAGCCAGAAAGCATGCTATTATATCTAGCAGGAAGCATTCTGATTCGGGCGTCTCTTTCTCATGATAAAGGTGGTAACCACAGCAGAGAATAGCACAGCGTGGATCCATCCTCCTAACAAAGACAGCAGGAAGATGGGACATAATGCAAAGTGAGCAGCGCCTTCTTGCTGAAATGTCTTGTAATCCTAGGGTCTTTCTCTGTGCTTGCAAGGACCTGAACCATTTAGTCCCGACAACGCGTAGCTGTGAGCCGTGCTGACCCAACAATTGCTCAAACTCCAGGCTAGAGAGTTGCAAGATTTGTTTTACCAATAGGAAGACAGGTCGTCATTCACAAGTGTTTTCACTTTGCCTGAAAGGATTTCTTTCTTCCTATTTTTTTTGAAGAAATATACTTATTATGTGGCGGAATCCTTAGGAAGTAGAATCAGGGCTTGAATGTGGTGACATTAAACCACTTACGAGAGAAAAATTTTTTTTTTGATAAAATAAAGCAAAATCTATTGGAATGCTGAAGATACAGTGTCTGTCACTGTATTACTGATATTATAAAGCATATGTCCCTTTGAGTGTGTATACATGCTCATATCCGGTGCGTGTGAATAAACATAGGAAACCATTATAATGAACCAATTTAAAATGTTCAGAAAGGAGTACATTAAGATGTGTCTCTTTATGTTTTATTTATTTATTTTTTAAATGTATGTGGTACAGGGTCTCACTATGTAGCTCTCCCTAGTAATCCTCCTGTTTTCAGCCTCGCCAGCGCTGGGACTGTAGGTGTGCACCCACAGGCCCCGTCTCTGTGGCTAGCTCAGCGCACCCGGGATCAGAGCTGGCACTGTGGGTGCTGACAGGGATTGAACCCTAGTCCCTGTGTATGGTGTCTTAAAAGCATTAATCAGGGTTTCAGATTTTCAGATTTCCCATATCTAGCTTTGATATGGGGGAATGAAATTTTCAACCTGATAGATAAGTGAAATGAACATTTGTTCTCTAAAACTGGAGAATAGATTTTAGGCACAAGGAAGGTTAACAGCAGAACATATATATTGGGGGAAAGAAAGCTTCTGTCCAAGAGAGGGACAGGAGGGGGCCTGAGTGGGTTGCCAAGGATCTGGCTTGTCTTGTTTTTTAGGGGATGTTTTATACAGCAAAACTACAAGGTGAGGTGGATCTAGGATGGGGAACACGGCAACTCACAGGGTGGGCATCAGGTGGGACAAAACTATAGTCAACCCATAACATTACAAGCATTTTTGCTCAGGCAAAATTGATTACATTGGAGAAGGGAGTCCTGCAGCAAGGGGTCATTAGTACAGAACCGGTCTTTTCCTGTAGGGGGTTCAGTTCTTGACTCTTCCTGGCCTTTTTCAAGGTGATTGATACCCATTTAGAATATCAATCACTGATGTCTATCTCTAGGGAGGTAGGCAGCCGCATTTGTTCAATCTTTTGTCTTGCGGTCAGGCCCACAGCTGGAGCCGCTGTCTCTGGCACAGTTGCAAGGCATCTAATCTTCCATATTTTCTCCTTCAAGGGCTTAGCTGTGTTTGACTCCTATAATTTTTTTTTTTTTTTTTATCTAACCCAGCTGCCTACAACAGTTTCAAAGTTAAAGATAGTTTTAAAAAGCAAGAATTTGTAAGACCCATTTTACATAAGTTTACATAAAAAGGGAAAAAAAGGAATTTGTAACAAATAAAACTTACATACAAATGCTATCATCTAGGTGTGTATTTCATTTTCTTTAATAATCTGAGTATTCCTAACAGAGTAATTCACTGCGAGACTCTGACTGTTTAATACTTGTGGAACGAAATTTTCACAATTGAATTCCAAATTGTTTAGACTAACATACATTGTGCTCTTCCTGAGCAACATTTGGTAACAAGGAGCATGGTGAAGGCATTCTGTGCCTCCGCAAACTTAGCTCTCGCCACTCGTGTGTGGAAGGACTCGTCTGTATTGTACAAGAGGAAACCCAGCCCGTCATCACAGAGCTAGAGCCAAAATGAACCATGAGGCTTAAAATAAAGACTGAAGAGCTGGACACAGGACACCTGCTGTCATCCCAGGCCTCACGATAACCGAGAAAGGAGACCTGCCAAAGGAGGCCAGGCTGGCCAGCAGAGCAAGCCACTCGGCACCAAACACATACACACACACACACACACACACACACACACACACACAAAGTAAAACATGGAGCCAAATTGACACTAAAACTGAAAATAGTATGCTGCACATGAAGAATATTGAATCTGTTCCTCATATGATAACAAAGATGTGAAAATTGTAAATCACATTATATATCACAACATCAAATATATGTGTCATCTATCTGTCTATCATCTATCTATCTCTCTATCATCTATCTCTCTATCATCTATCTATCATCTATCTATCTATTTATCTATCTATCTATCTATCTATCTATCTATCTATCTATCTATCTTCTATATCTATCATCCAAAATTGATTTATAAGAAGAGTTATCAGACCTGGATTCTATGCCTTCTTCTTGCCTTTTATTTTAAATTTCTCAGCATCAGCTTTACTTAGCTTATGCCCAAGGGAGGATCAGGTATTTGTGCACCTGTGTTACTGCTGCTTTTGTAAAATGCCCTAAAGCTCTCATGATAGAGATAATTAAGCTGAGGCCCTGTCGCAAGGCCAGGCCTCCGACCCCTGCGTTCTGCTGTGCTGTGTGCTGCCACAAACAGGAGGAAAGCACCTTGAGGAAGAGCCAGATGGAGACCCTCTACCTGACTCCTATTGGCTATTCTCTGTGAATTTGTTTCCTAGTCACTTTCTTCATCACCAAATGCTACATCAAACACCTGCCCCTTAGAGGAGAGTTTATTTCCGCTCATAATCTGTAGAGGTTTTAGGCCAGAGGGGAGAAGGGAGTTAGGGGGACAAGCGGGGCAGAACAGTGGGAGGAAAGCTACTCTTCTGAGGCAGCAGAGAGCTGAGGAAGGAGCTGGGAGCCTCTTATGCCCGCACCCTGTGACCTAACACCCACCTGGTGTACCTTCTCCTCCAATCACCTTGCAAAAGCCCTGCCTCTGAGCACACAGGGCCTGGCGACACATTTTCGACCTAAGCCACGGAGATTTGTCGATCTAAAAGCTTGGAGGCCACGTTGGTTTGCTCTGGCCAGGATTTGTTGCACATGCAAAAGTAGGAGAGACTCTTGGGAAAAGGAAGTCAGGGAGAACGAAGGTCACTACGCGGATCAATTCACTGTCTACGCCACTTCCCACAGAGCGCGAAAGGTCTCGGACAACCTTGCTGTTAGCAGCCTCACAGGACAATGTTGTGGGGGCCCACTGAGCCCTAGGACTTCTTCATGTGCTCTCACTGGCTGCAGCTATTGGTGTTGCTTCCAGCCAATTCAAAATGAGTTATAGAAAAAGAATGTGAAAATGCAGTTCTGTAAGAGATAATTGTATTATTTTCAAAACATTTATTTTATGAATAATACCTACCATATTGCTCCAAGAGAAGTTATTGTGGCATCATTAGAAATGGAAGATATTAGACTCAGAATTTTGATTTAAAGAACACTTTGCTAGTTACCTTAAAATGCATTGGAGAAAGAAACTCCACTGTCAAAATGTGAGTTCATAATGCCCAGGTATAAAAGGACTGATACATGTGGAAATAAGAGCTGTAAAAAATGTAATGAGTGTTTGACTTCCTTGC
>PVKN010007729.1:0-26155 GCA_004027915.1 Capromys pilorides
TTTCTTTCTTTCTCCACCTTACACCTCTAGCACCTGGATATTTGAAACCTTTTAAAAAGGCTAAATTCCAGTTAGAGTAAGAAGTGGGTAGAACCTGGACAAGGCTCACTGTAGTTTTAAATAAGTGCATCTTCTAAGCACACCCATGCAATCTCAAATTTGATTATTGCTCTTGAATACTATTTAACATTATTTTAAAAACTTTTTCTTTGTCATTGTAAATCAAAATTATTTTCTCAGTAATTTCACAATGTTGTAATAAACACAAATTATATTACAATGTTTTCCAAGTACAGTGGAATCTTTTAGTTCCTAGGGGAAAGAATGAAACTTCTAGAGATTGCTTAGCCCCTATCTCTAGAGCAGAGGTTTAAACTAATTCTCTGGGGCTAAATTAAGCCACAAATCAAAAATCATTAGCAATATGTTTATTGAAAGATTAGTTACCAACTTATAAAATTTGGAGATTGAGAGTTTTTTTTGGTTTTTGTTTTTTTAAGTGTAGAAATGGGGCTGGAGGTGTAGCTCAGTGGTTCAGCACTCGCTTGGCATGGGAAAGGCCCTGGGTACATTTGTCAGCACTGGGAAGAAATGACAGGAGGGAGAGAGGGAAGAAAGGAAGGAGGGAAAAGAGGAGAAATGAAAGGAAGGAAAGGGAAGAAAAGAAAGGAGAGGAGGGAAAGGGTGGAAAGAGAAAAAAGGAAGATAGGAGGGAGAAGGTAAGGGAGGGAAAGGGTAAGCGGGGAGGAAGGGAGAGAGAAAGGCAGGGACTTTTGAAAAATGCAAGCTCAGCAGGTGTATTGGGATTCCTATGCCCGCCCTCCCATGCCAGCAATCAAGTTCCTATGCATCAGCTGTGTTCTTAGGGAGGTCCTGGCTTCCCCACTTATCGCCATCGTACATGACCTACTCAACACAACCAGCATCACATGCCTGAGCACCTTCGACACTTTTAAGATTTGCTTTATGCATTATAGCAAGAAAAAGAAACATGCAAGAAAGTGTCCTTGGACAACATCAGTGATATCTAATTTGAACCATTAAAATAAAGTAAGAACCAAAAAAAGTAGAGTAGCCTCCTCAGTCACTGAGCCTTCTGCCACACAGGTTAGAAATCAGCTACAGATTATTTTTTAAGCAATATCATGCTGAAAGTGAAAAAAATCCAAATAGTACAAGATACTCCTGAGTGTAGTCTCCCTGTATCTGACGCCCAAATTGAGGAAGAAAACAATACAAGTCCTAGTGTGAAGTTTTTTAACAAAACATCTGCCACAGAGAACAGATAATGAATAATAACAGCTATGAGGCCTGGAGGAATCTGTGGCAGGTCCTTATTCCCACACACTGAGGAGCGGTTGCATGATGTGCCTGTTGGCGGGGAAAGAGCTACAGTGGGCAAGTAACTTCTGAGACTTAGAGTCCGGTATTGAACACCACAGCCTCAGTTAATGCACCTCAGCTATCAAACTCAGCCTAACCTCAGCTCCCTGTGGCAGACAAACGAAAGCTCAGGTGACGAGCTGAAGGTTAAATGGAGAGGAGGCACTCTGAGCTGGCCCAGGGACTGGCTTGCACCTGGCTGGTAGACATCACTGCCTGTCCACAATCCTAATGACAGTAGCACTCCTTTCTTCTGTTGTCAGTAAAGCCTGCTCAGATGCAGGAAGATGAAAATCAAAGTCTTGTTTTGTATTGTTTTAACCTTCTCCTTGGTGGTATTTAAATAGGAATCTCATGTTCTAGTTTAATGTGCTCATTTAATAAAACAGTCAGCCCTTTATATCTGCAGCTTCCCTGTCCATGGATTGAACCAACCATCAATCAGCAATTATTTGGAAAAAAAAAATTTATCTGTACTGAATAGACATAGGCTTTTTTCCTGTTATTCCCTAAACAACCTTGTATAACACAGCATTTATGTTACACTAGATATTATATTAAACTAGAGATTATTTGAAGCCTAAGGTTGTATGAAAATATTGTGCCATTTTATATGAGACTTGAGATTTGAGTATTCAAGAGTGAAAGGGATGCACATCCTGGAACAGGGCCACTGACAATGGCAAGGACAGAGGTGCAGAATGGTAATGGTGGTGTACACTGCTGAACACCTACTATGTGCCAAACACTATGTGTCCCGTCTCATCTAGCCATCATAAATTTGCAAGAGATATTCACTATCATAACCACCCTATTTTATTTTATTTTATTTGACTTTATTTTGGTACCAGAAATCAAACCCACAACCTTGGGCTTGCCAGGCAGGCCCTTATGCCACTGAGCTATCTTCCTGCCCCATACCATGCATTTTTAATGAGAATTAAAACTATGAAAATTAGGAATTGGTCCTAATCACAGGCTGTGCCAATAGACCAAAGGGTAGAAGCAGACAAGATTCAGTGAAGGTCAACACAAACTGATGAATTACTAAGAAAGACACCTTTCAACTTAATAGTACTGTATTGTGTTATGAACAACAGTATACACAATATGAACCTCCAGAGTGATTTAGTATTAGGAATACCCAGCCCACTCATAGAAATCTAACTAAATCTACCTAACTAAATGAATATCCTTTCATTTCCAGTATTTATGTAAACAAGCATTAAAGCTGATTCTAAGAATTATGTACTTTGAGAGAGATGCCTGGGATATCCATATTTTCAAGGTTTGAACTTCTAAGAAATAAAAGAAATGGGTATAGTTCAGAGGCATATGTTCTTAAGTGTGAAGTTTACTCTGTAACTTGAGCAGATTTTTTAACACACAAAGCTGATCAAGGGATGCATTCTTGCATTCAAACGGATGCTCACCTTTAAGAGATTTTAAAATCCTTAGCATAATCATGCAGGGAATTGAAACTTTTTAAACTTCTCTGGCCTTCTCTGGAATCACATTTCCTTGTGGCAGTTGAGGGCATCCAGAGTCCACACATAAGTGGGCAGGTTGGTTTCCTTGGGGCAGGTCAGAGCTCCACATCCAAGACCCCTCTTCGCTGTTGCTTTCCCCCACCAGGCTGTGAATTCCTGGTGTGCAAAGGCCAGCCAAGCTCTGACTACCAACCACTATGTCCCCAGCAGTGGAGTAAAACCCTGGGAAGACTCAACTGCAGAGTGGAGGAGTCCACTGCCCTGGAGAGTTGAGCCCTACTTTGGCTGTATTAGGGCGCTGGGCTGGTGTTCGCATTTTTATCTTGTTTTATTAAAATTATTAGGGTAGGGCTAGTCAGATAGCTCAGCAGAATATAGTGCCCGCTTAGGCAGGGTCAGGGACCTGGGTTACATCCCCAGTGTTCCTTTTAGTACCCCTCTCCAATCCCCCGGGGCACCTTGAGACAGCGACTGAGACTGGGCATGGTGGCGCTCACCTGTAATCCCAGAGCTTGGGAAGCTAAAAACAGAATGATCACTACAAGTCCGATCTGTGTAGACCCTGTAGACCCTGTACTAAATACATTTAGAAGAAAAAAAAAAAAGAAAGAAATTATTAGGATAAAGAAAGTCTTTGTTAATTAAGGCGACAAAATGGGCGCATATGAAGCTGTGGCTAGGAGATTAATGTCTCCCATTTATATTCAGCCCTGTTTAAGAACAAACTCTGATCTCGGCTCTTCTATCCTGTGTCTTGCTTTGTAGATCGTATCCAACATATATTTTTACTTACTTTTCTGTTTATTATGCAGCTTTGAAAATAGGAAGCAAATGTCAGGAGGAAGAGGATGTTTGCCTCTTTTTCACTGCTTTGTCTCAGAAAAAGCCCTGGAGGATGGCAAATACACTTCTCTTAGGTGAATGAGTTTAGGTTAGTTCCTTGCCTAGAGAAAGTAGGCAGAAAGCACTAGTTTACTTCAAAGTAAATTTTCTTAAACTCTTGTTCTGGAATTTTAGAAGATCTCAAGGTGACTGTATTCTACTGTGGATATTTTTAAATTTTATTATTTATTTACTTATTTATTTATTGCATTTACGTATTTGGTACGGAGTCTCACTACTCAGCCCAGACTCGCAGTGTTCCTCCTGATTTCAGCCTCCTCAGCACAGGGATTACAGGCACACACCACCATGCCTGGACTCCATCTCTGGCTCAGCGCACCCTCGGGGGTGAGGCCAGCGAGGCACATGGTGGTGCAATCTCGAAGGCCCTCTACTGGGAATACTTTATATGAGGCTTCTTAGGATATGAGAAGCCTCCAAAATCTATAGTGCTTCAGAATCACCCGAGGGAAGGGGGAAATTGCAGTTCTCACCATAGGAGATTCCAGGAGACCGGGAGAGAGCTCAGCAGCATAAGCGCTTCCCTGGTAAGGTCAAGGTCCCAAGTTCCATCCCTGGTATGGCAAAAATAAACAAATAATCATAGGAGACTCTGAATCTTCATCTCTTGCCCTGGTATAGAACAGGTACAGGGGGAACGTTGAGTTTGAGTCCCAAGACCACAGTCTGAAAGACACTAGCTGTGACCGCCCATGGTTGGTCTCTCTATACATGCCGGTTAAAGACTCAAGCCCTTCTACAGCAGAGGGCCGTTGCTTCATTGTACCTGGTACATTCTTTTTCCGTTTTTTAGATCCAACCGTGTCCACTTCCCCTCCACTACCACATATACTTGCAATGCCTACCAGAGTGGAAAAAAAAAAAAAAAATGATGCAGAGCCACCAAGAAAACAAAAAGGGAAAGTGCATGCTGTCCCAGCGTCCAGTAGAGATGTCTCTGCCAAGGAAACACCTCGTGGCCTTTGCCTTAGCCCCGGGGCCAATAGCTGGCGACTTTCAGTCGCTCCCCGCTGTAGACTTGGAGGCTGAGGGAGCACATTCCTCGGCTTCCTCTCCTGGGAGAGGAGGCGCGGGGCTGGACCTGGCCGGGTGGGCGGGACCTGGCCCTGAGGGCGGGGCCTGAATGGTGGGCGGGGCCTCAGGCCTCCCGGGGCGGGGCCGGGACCTCGGCAGTGCGCGGCGCGGGTCTCCCTCCTCCCCTCGGGGTGGGCCCAGTGGGAGGGCAAGGCGGGCGGAGAAACTGCGAGCCGCCTGCTTCGGCGAGAGTGTAGTGTGAGTGCGTTCTTCCTTGCAGCCTCGGGCCATGGCCGGGGTTCGCAGCGGCGAAAGCAGCCTCCGCAGGGCTCCTCGCCCCGCTCCCTAAGAGCCTTCTCCTCGCAATCTCTAGAAAAACCGGAGTGTTGTCTGGGGCGGCGGGAGAGGCTGCAGAGGCGAGCAAGGATGCTCTGAGGGCCGCGGGGCTCAGGTCCCCAGCACGGCCGTGGGTCCCCGCGCAGGAGCTGAGCTGAGCTGCCTCCGGCTGGCTGCCTGGACGTCCCTCCTGCGCGCTTGCCGCCCGCCGCCTCCTTGGATGTGCAGAGAGAAGCTGGACATCATGATCCTAACACGTAAGCCAGCCCTGAGCCTAGCTGGCGGGCGGCGGGCGGCAGCTGCCGAGGGGACGGGCTCGGCAGAGGAAATGTCACCCGGCCTTTACGAGTCGGCGATTGCCCTGCTTCGCTTTTGAAACGCTTGTGAAGGAGTCGCCCTAGTTCTGGGGCACGGAGGGCCGGCGTGCGAGCAAAGCAGAGGTTGGAATATGGGGAGGGAGGTTTGGATCGAGGTGTTATTGAGCCGCGCACTGCCTGGGGACCGCGGGCTGGCCGGGGTGAGCTGGGGAGGGCTGCGGGCTCGGGGCGCGCCGGGGCCCTTGGGGACGCCAGGTCCGCGGCTCTGCTATGCGCCTTCTAAATCCCAGGCGCTAGCCTCTGACCTGAGGGGCGCAGCGGGGCGCCTTCGCTACTTATCTTTCATTGGGGGACAGATCTGGGGAAGTTAACCGTGGTCCTTAAGCCTACAAGACCATCTTCGCCATTGATTTTAGGAACACTGTAGAGGTTAGTAGCCCTGGCAAGTGTTTTGTGGCACTTGGGGTAGTCACCAAAAGGTTTAACTTCAGACCTCTTTGTGGAAGTATTTGAAGGCTGAACATTACCTGAGATTGAGCCAGGAGAGTCTGGGCTTCGTGACTGCCTGGTGCCTGGCGAACGTAGGCGCGCAATGGGGGTTCCTCCTGGGGAGGCGCCGCTTTTCCGCGGTACCCTAGGCCCCAGACCTGGTTCCTGAAAAGCCTCAGGAGATGCTCCCGCCCTTGGGCGAGGACCCCGCGGTGCTAGTCCGGGGCCCGGGCAGGGGCAGGGGCCAGAGAAAGGAAGGAAACTCGTCGCCAGACGTGACTTTTTTGTACAGAGGCGACGGCTGGTTGGAACCCTGCCCATTCTGTGTCCCTGACCCCACCTGCAACATGAGGGCCGAAGCTTTGATCCTAGGGGAGGAGTTGTCTCAGGCCACAGCAAACCCCCACTCTGCGGCTTGCGTCTGTGTCTGCGCATGGTTCAAGAGTACAGCCGCTGGTGCGAGGGGGCTGAGGGTGGCAGGTTCGGAAGCCTGGGTCTGCAGCTGGCAAACCCAGGGGGTGACTGGGCCCCGCTGTGCCCTCCTGCAACACAGAGTAACAATGTTGACAAGGTTCGAGGATGAGTGAGCTAGCACAAGTAAAATGCCTGCCAAGGTGTCTTGTACTGATAATTCAGCAAAGTCCTCCCTTAGACTAACAAATGCCAAAGAGGCCCTTGCCTAAAGTCATTAATTTCCAATGTGAAGCAAAATAATTTTATCCCATAACCTTTTTTTTTTTTTTGTTCCAGTCTTGCTTTGAGTGAGTCTTTTTATTTCTGATATGGGGAGCCAGTGTGTTCCTTTCTACAGTCAGAAGTTATCTCAAGAGCTTCCTGGTGTTTCCGAGGAATGCAGTGTAGAGGCCGCCATCCTTCGTGGAATGGCGTGTGTGACGCACATGGATAGAGGAAAAAAAAAAAACAAACCACAGATCGAAAACGTCTCAAATGACATTTTTTTTTTCTCCAAAATTCTATATGCTGAGGCATGAAGGAAAATTATAGCCCAGCAGAAGGCAGCTCCCCAAAGGTAAATCTATCAGCGGCTCCAAAAAGTTGACACTCAGCGTCCATCTGGACTGCAGGCTGGTCCTCATCAGAGATCAGTTTCAACCCTAGTGTGGAAGTAAGGGAGGCACCCAGTGCCATCTTGGCCTGCAGACTGCCGCCGATGGTTAGAGGGGCGCCTGGTCAGGCTGCAGCCCCCCTCATGGAGGAACTGAAGTGCTGAGGAATAGTGTCAAATGGTTAGCAGATGTACGATCCAGTTATTCCAAGACGTTTTCTGAGAAAATGTTGGCAGTTGTGTGTATTCACTTTCTTGTGGCCTGCCAGAGTCACATCGCTGCCCAAGCCTGACTGCACGCTCTTTTCGTTAGCACTAGGGCTGGAGTTTTAAATGAAGTACAGAAAGCCCTCTCCCAGCTGTTTGTCAAAGTTTGCTTTTGAGAAAAGTTAATTTTGCTGTAATTCAAGCTGAATGACATCTTTCACTGAACAGGCTAGGAGTTCAACATGGTGGGGAGGTGGCCAGATTGCTTTCCTCACTCCATGGAACTGGAATAAGTAGGCTCCAATTTAAATCTCTTCCTGGAGTAGATGAGGAAAGAGTTTTGATGATTTGTGTCTTCATGTTCCAGCTGTAGATTTAGAAAAATTAAATGGTTAAGCAAGGAACTAGCACTAAGCAAAGGCTACTTTTCCAATTTTACTATACTAGATCAATCAAATCAAGATTTTCCTGTGGTTCTAGTGCAAAGGTGAGGCCCTTTAACCAAAGGCCTTTGTTTGTTTTTCAGTGTTACAGTTCAAAGACTAAAGACAAAACAAATTTAAAAGAACACTTTTGCAGTGGGAGGTGTTTTGAAACATTTGGAAAATGTATTAGATTAATAGAAGGAAGGTTTCTGGTGAAATAAGCTGATAATGTATAGTGAGTTTAAAAATGTATATAGTACTTAAACTCTTATTGTAGAACTATTATGGGGCTTAAAGGTTATGGGGCAGCCCCAGGAAGATGCCTGAGGTTTGATGAAGTTCCAAGTAGTTTTAAATACAAAAATAAGTACTTGAGTTCCCCTGGATGTCCCCATGGAGACTGTAAACTGTGATGCAATGTTTAATTGAGAGCAGCATTTTTATGACTTAGGAACATAGATACCTAATTTGAAAATATTCAGGGAAGGGTGATTTGGTTCACAAAAATGAGGACACCCAAAGTACAGTGAGTGAAGAGCTTTGGACTCTTTTGAAGAGAGCCTTGTTCTAGACAGGATGGTCCGCTATTGTAAACACAAGTTTCTCATGCTCAGCCCTCCTTCCTAGCAACAGGAAGACGGAAATGAGGCCATGCAAAAAAGGAAAGATCCTGAAGGGCTTCAGACAATGCTTGATCCACCCTACTGTTCACCCTATACAGCTAGAAGACCTGCAGAAGTAAAAATAACTTCAGATGTTTCCTCTTCCTCCATGGATATTACCAAATCAGTAGGCTGAATTCCCAGTACTGTGGAACATCAGAGCAGAACCTGGCCCCATGATGAGACTGGCAGCTGGGCTGACCTCTCGTCAGCCTGTTCTGCAAAGTATAAAGTAGAACTGGGGAGAAAGGTGGTTTTCATTTTAATATTCACATAGTCCACTCAGTAGGATGACTTGAATTGCAATCCAATGGGAGAAAGAATTGTTTTAGTTTCTAAACTTAGTTTTACCTCTGAATCTTTCAAACTACTCATTTTCATCAGGATGTGTCCCTAATGCCTAGTTTGGAGCTGGCAACTATTATGCAAAGGAGTAATCTATATAGCATTCAAAACTAAAACAAAGCAAACAAAAACAAAAGGCCCATTATCTTCCTGTGGTGGTCAAGGTCAAGTTACAATGCCAACTATAAAGTGTCAATGTCTCTTCTGTCCTTAAAAAAAAAAAAGAAAGAAAAAACAGAGATGCCCATTGGGTACCTACAAGCACAGACTGAACCTAAACTCATATATACTGTTTCTTGTGTATACATACTTTATCATATAAAGCTTAATTTATAAATTAGGCCTAGTGAGAGATTAATAGTGTTAATAATGAAATAGGGCAAATGTAACAATATGATATGATAAAAGTCATCTTAGATCTGTGACTTGTGTATTTCTATGATTTTTCATTTGGTAGTTTCAGATCCCAGGTGGCTGGAAATAATGGGAAAGAGGGACTACTGTAGTCTGAAATTGATAAGGCAAAAGGCATGAGAGTCCCAGCTGAGGAAAGCCAGCTTGTCTGTCAGCACTTCTTCCTTGGTGGCACCTTGTGTTATTATTAGGGATTATTCTGATCAATGATAGTGGTCAGTGAGTGTTAGGGAAGGGACTCTTAATTAGCTCTCCTCTGTTGGAACCTTTTTCTTCACCTGCTCTCTCTTCCTGCCTTCATAATTAGTGCCAGACAGGAAGAAATCTCTGCATATTTAGCCTGAATATTTTTATAGATCCTCACAAGCAACCATCAGACTCTTCTACAACAGCCCAAAGAGAGCTTGGCAATTACTGTGCAGTTTTGTGTGAGGTCTCGTGCTCACAGACAGGGAGCTATAGCATTAGGTTCTGCAAAGGACAAATTAGTATCCTTTATGTCCCATCGCTGGGCCCTCGTGAGTGGAGACATAAGCTCCTGTGCTTTCCATTTGGGGAAAAATTGAGATACCACTTTCCAAAAGTCGAGCCTCTGTTGACTATACAATAATGCTGCTTCTGTGAAGGTATTTTAAAATTGTTTTTGTAAAGGAAGTGTTTCAGCCAGGTGTCACTGAAAATAGCTGAACAACATTTTGAAAAGTCCTTTCCTACTAGGAAATAGTTTCAGGGCACCTCAAGGAAACCTTGCTAAAGTCAAGCCAATACAGTGAAAATCAGTTTCTTTTAATCGTGTACCCCCTGTTCCTAGACTTGGCTTCTTAGTGGACAGTGAGCTTGTTTCCTTTCCTGTGTACCGCTATCCAGTGGCCTTTTCATGCTTACCCCTCCTCCACCTCGAGACCTGGAGAAAAACCAAAAGCTAATTGAAGGTTGAGGCTGGCAAAGCTGAGTCTTAGCTGCCTTTGCTGCCTCCCATCCACAATTTGTTCTCTCCCCTGCCCCGCCTCTGAGTGTCCTGTGGAGTTCGCTTCCTGACGCTTGTCAGAAAGGCGCCTTCCTTCTTCTGCAGGAGACTAAAGGATGTCTATGGGACAAAAGTTTTCCACACCCTGAAGTTGTAGCATTTCCCAGGCTCACAGCACTTAGGAAGCCAGAAAGGAAAAGACTTGAGAGATGAAACGACTGTGACCCATGTGCAGGGCTGCTCTGCAGCCACACTGCCTTTGTCATGTTCAAATAACAAAATAGATGTTAAAAATCCTATGTCTTCCTTACTGCCTGGATCTGGGAAAATAATGGCCTCATTAGAGATGTAGTATATGGCATATGCACTACTCCCCTTCTGAAACTATATAGCGTGGAGAGGGACTTTGTGTAATGCCTGTACCTTTGTAAACATCATTCCAGCACAAATTTCACAACTTCGCAAAAAAACAGCCTAGAAGGGTAGTGTTTCTTGTCTGCTGAGGGGCAGCTGAGGTTGATTGGAGCCAGTGACTGATCCAAGGTCATATGGGAGCTGCATGGAGCCTCAGATCGCTTCTTTGTGGGTCTGGAAATGAGATGGGGACAGAAACAATAAGGATTGCAATGTGTGTGTGTGGGAGGGGGATTAATTTAGATGTATCTGAATTAAATTGTGACCAATTAGAGTTTGTCCTTAGAGGACTGAGTGTTGAGAAAACAATTCCTTAAGTGGCCTAGAAGACAGAAAGTCTTTATTTTTCTTCTTTTCTGGACTAAAGCTGAGCATATTAGGGCCCGGGGATGTAGGTAGGTCATTTGTCTGGCACGCGTGAGGCCTTGAGCTCAGTTTGGGTCACCACAAAAACAAAAAACTGAGATTTCAAACTGAGTAGAGCCTCAGAGGTTAGACACAAAGACCTGGAGTGGCTTATACTTTTGAATAGTATCAGCCATGCTTTTAATTTCAGTGAGCAGTACAACTTGATATTTACTACAGCATTGAAGAACTTCAAGAAAAGGCCAAGTAAGGGAGAGCCAAGCTCAGCAAATAACCTTTGTGAACATATATAAAAATGGTAACTGACAAGTGTATAGGCCCTTTGTGATGAAGAGAGTCACTCCAAGTGTTTTTCCTTGAATATATTGTTTTAAATGATATGGGTTGTATAATCATAAGGAATCTGCTTCATTTTCAACAAAATGAGGCCTAGAAAAATAAGGACCATTAGAAATAAATTACCTAAATAATTTACTTTCTTGAAAGTCTATTAATGTATGCAGTCGTCATCTTTAAAAGACTTACTATTGTAAAAGCTATTCAAAACTATTTTCTTAGTGTAGTTTGAAAGTAAATATTTGATCTAGAATACTAGAAATATATGCTTGCAATGTGTATGCATATGTGAGGTATGAAATGAAATAGACGTAAAGACGTAGTCTTCATTTCCTTGTTCGTTTGCATTTCTTTTGACCTGTTTATGCCTGATGGCAGTAGGTACCTATTTATGGTAGTCCATAGAAATTTTGTGTTCCTAATAATCAGTGAGTCAGCGCAGAGCCCTCACTCAAGGCTCAGATGAATACAGAAGAAGGAAAGAGCACATGTGTGACATGAACTCCTTACCTTGTCCTGGTTTGTGTTTTAAGAATAGTACTTTGCAAAAGCTTGTCCTAAATGATCCTCAAAGAGAATTTGAATTGATTTAATTTCTCCATTGCTACAGTATCACTTGTAGTACTTCATCCCAGGTGTGGACTTGCAGATGTGTCTCTGGAGCCTTCCTTCTTTCAAAGAAAAACCATTTGTTAAGCTGTCATCACATCACAAGGGGAAAAATGTGTCCCCCCTCTTTACATTATTTCCAAGAATGTTCTTCACTAGAAAGCAAGCTATCTGTCTCCACACTTCTAGCAGGAGAGAGACGATTGAGGATTTAAGAAGGAAAAGGCCCAATGTCCCCTTTCTTACTAGGTCTGTAAGCCAGTACAGATTGGAAAAGAAAGGGCCCTGTTGAGGCAGCCTGCCGTGCTCTAACCTGGGGTTGCTGTTGTGTTGCCCTGCAGTCCTGAACATATTACCCCAACACTTAATCATCTTTTTCACTTAAAAAGGAAAAGATACAAAGCTCCAAAATGCACCCAGGAGCATTTAGTTGCCTGGTGCCCTGTAATCCAGCACACTGCCTTACATGGGATAGCACTGTGAATGATCAGGAAACATAGTAAAATTCTTGGGCGTTGCTATGTGCTGAAATGTTATCCTGTGCTGATTAAATTATCTTAGACACACACATAGACACAGACTTTTGGTTTCGTATTCTCTAGAATATTAGAACACTCTTGAAACAAATCAGAAAATCCTTTAAAAAGAACATTTAAAGTTTTAACAATAAAAGCTTCGATAGATTTACAAGATTGAGAGGTTGCTCAGAGACATTTGAATTAACTCCATTTTTTTTGAGGGAGCAAAAATGTTTCCTTCTAATTGATGAGAAATGAGAAAAATTAAGAGTAGGGGTGGAATCTGTTCTACTGACTGTCTTAGTGAAAGGGGAAAATAGGCAAAAAGACATAGGAATGAGAAGCTTAAGGAATTTACAAAGCCTATGGCAATCCCAGGTTCTATAGGTGAAGAAACTGGTCCCAAGAGATTACTTTCTTCAAGTTTCCTTATGAAGTACTGGAACTATTTTTCTGACTTGTTACAATTGATGTGATGAATTGTTGGAAATTTGGGACACACACATACAAAACTATTTTATATCTGAAGAAAAACAGTAGCAATTCACTGCACAACTGGGCTCAAGAGGTGCTGATATTCCCAGGAGAAGTAACTGATTTCCACTCAGTGCCTTTCCTTCCTTGACTATACTTGTGGTAAATCCATACCAACTTCCCTTCCCTCACGAACCCCTCTTTATGTCCAGGCCTCCACACAGCTCAGGAGGACTCTGGACCCAGAATGGCCTCTTGCACATGCCAGACTTAACCTGTCACACAGTCACCCATCCTCCAGCAACCCGCCCTCCCAGTCCCCACTTGTCCACAGCAGGACAGGAGAAGCTCCCCGCTTCAAATCTATGCCTATCTTTCCTGAGCTGTGATCTAATCCCATCTTCCTTTGTGCCATACTGAAATCCTTAGTTGACTTTTCTTTAAAATGCATGAGAATAGCAAATTTCATTGTGGTCATCTTAGTAGTGGACAAAGCATTTTAAAACTTGGGATAGAAAGGTATCAGTCTACATCATTTGTTGTAAATATTGCTTGAAACTTTTAAGTTTCATACATAAGGTGTGATAAAAGTGTGTTTAAATATTTTTAAAGATGTATTACAGAAAATAATATGAGAAGGCACATAACCACCAATCCCCCAAAGAATGTCACCCTTTCTTCTCAAACACATCCTGTAGTCCTTCCCACTTCTGAAGCAGCTCCAAAGTCCTTTTCCATGAATGTCTGCAGTTGCATTGTTAGAGCTCCCTTGATATGCTGAATTTATTGAAAATGTTTGACTTTCATGGTCCTTTTCAACCTTGGCAGGGAAGCCAGAAGAGGCATGCTCTGGGACCCAGCAAGTTTGTGAATAAGGACGCATCATGATTTTTCCATCTGACGTAAATTCCCGTAGACACTTTGAATCAATTTCAGGCAGCTACAAAGACTCACGAAAGCCTTTCAGAGCTACTTGAGCACATGGGGAGAACTGTGGAATGAGTGTGTTTGGTGTCAGGAAGGGCATTTTGAGAGGGATTAGCAGCTGCTGTAATCATTTTTAAATTTTTATTTAGACATTCACTGTATGTTGTGATCATACTTCACATATGTATATATACATGTATGCTTTACACCTTAATGTGCAGTTATAATTAAGCATACACATGTACACATACATGGATATGTATACCATCAGATTACAGTGTAAAGTACATTTATTATTGTGACTCCAGGGGGCTGGGGAGGTAGCTCCATGGCACAAGTGCCTGCCTGGCAAGTGCAAGGTCATGATTTCAAACTCCAGTCCCGAAAAAAAAAAAAAAAAAAAACAAGGGATATTATTGTGGCTCCAAATTAAGACCATTTGACTAGAATGAAAATCATGTCAATAGTTAATTTCTTTTTTTGGAGGGGGTACCAAGAATCACACTTAGAACCTTACACTTGCCAGGCAGGCACTGTGCCACTGAGCTAAATCTCCAGGCCTAATAGTTCATTTCTTTATGTAATATATACTTTTTGAGCAGCACCTCTGCCACCAACTAGTATAGGTACTTTAGGATATATTAAAGAATAAAATAAACAACAACAACAAATGCCTGTGTGAAACTCGCACAAAAAAAAAAATGCAGTGGACATAATAAATAAGTACTTTAGAAAAAGAATTATAGGAGGAAAAGCAGTGGAGGTGGGAAGAGACTGCTATGTCCAGATCTGTTGGTGCCAGCAAGCTTACCAACAGGTGGGGCAGTTAGGACTACAGGGCAGACAGCCCTCGCTTAGGACTTGGGCTTTTTTGCCACCAAAAGGGTCGCATGATTACAGCCTGCACAGAGTCACGCCGGACGCAACAAACAGACCTTACACAAGCTCCTCGGAAACTGTCTCATTCCTAACTATAGGGATGAGGATCATCAGGCGCCCTGCACCCAACCTGACTGACTCACATGTGACTTCTTGTTTCTGGACAGGAGCTTGGTCTTTTGATTCGACCCTGAGTACAGGTGGATGTACACTTAGTTCAATAAATAAATACAGAGTGAAGAAGGCGAAGGGGCCTTGGCTTCACTTAAATGTGCAACTAGACTGGAACAAGCCTCCTGATGGCTTTGGTTTGCTACTAGTCAACCCCACAGCTAAAACTCTGAATGAGTGGTTGTCCAATCACCCAGAAATTTCCTAACTCTGTTTTTTGACCTTCAGAATATGTGAACATGTGCAGGATATGTTTGGAAATTTTTAATCACCTAAAGGTACGAAAGCTACTATTCACTGTTGAAACCTTTGCTGTGATTAGGTAGATAATGTTAGAGTTTAATAAATATTAAGTATATATTTTGCCTTCTGCTAGCTGACTGAGCCCTCCTCAGAATGCATTTTACATAGATAATTCCTGATAACCATTCTCTGGCAGTTATATGTGTGTTTAACATTTATTTGTATGATGGCAAAGAGAAAGGATTCGACTTATAATGCTTAGTCTGCATTTGAAGAAAGGACATATTAATGAGCTGTTGTATTTCTTTTGCATCTTCAAACAAGTAAATGTATATGTATTCCAGTGTGCAAAAAAGAGTCTTTCAGCAGGAATTAAGAAACAGAAAGTGGGAGGGGGTGCTGGAGGCCCAAGAGAGAATGCAGGCCTTGAGATCTGAGAGTCCTGGCTGTCCTGGGAACTCCAAAAGTCCTTTCAGAGATCTGCCTCCGAGGAGCAGCAAGAACAGACAGAGACTGAGTTATGAAGGCTCTGGGACCTTTGAGGGGCGGAGGGATTAGGATTGTATGCCAAAGTCAGTAGAAAGTCACCGAAGAACAATGAAATAAAAGCCAGTGCAATGGTTCAAGTATCCCCTTGAACCAGGACAGACTTGTTGGGGGTGGGGCTTAGGGTTTATCAGTGAGTTCAATTAAAAGGATAATACGATAATCCGGAGAAAGAGAACAAAGGACAAAGAGCAAGGAATATAGGTCAGCAGCACAGAGCCTGCATGGTAAGCACAAGACCCAGAGTTCGATTCCGAGCACAAAAAAAAAGGAAAGAAAGAGGAAGGAAGGAAGGAAGGAAGGAAGGAAGGAAGGAAGGAAGGAAGGAAGGAGTAAAGAAATATGAGAAATGTTGTCCTTGGGTTCTCAATCCTAGCTGTGCCTCTGTGCTTAAGCATATTTAGATCATTAATAAAATAATGGACAGACACTCCCTCCCCCGCATAAGTCAGAAGAGCTGAGAGAGGGTGCTTGTTAGCACTTTTTAAAGCCTTCTAAGATAGTGTCTTTTCCTCAGGGCTGAGGGTCATTGAGATCCACTACCCTTTTTCCAAGTGTTCAGGGCCGTTGTTTGCCTCTCCAGGTGAGCTGCCTAGCAAGTAAAGATGCCTTGTTATTAAAGCCATCCTATTGGGTCTGCCAGAATGACTGCCTTGCAAACCATGTGTGTCAATCTGGAAAAGTCAGGAGGACTGATAAGGAGCAGAATTTTGGAAGAATCTGAGTCACTCAGGGACAGAAATGAATGTTGGCTTGGTTTAGAAAACCCTGCATGCCCACACAGAGAGCCACAGTGACTTTCTGTCATGATGAAAGTACCCATCTGTCCATGAACTTCACTCCCAAGTCTGTTATAGTCAGGAACCCCAAGCAATGGGGGATAAATACTTGAATTTTTGTAGCATTCTTCTAGTTCCTTAGAGTTGCACTAAAGAAACAAACTCAGTGTAGCATTTGCATGAGCCCTTACTTTGGTGGCAGACTGGGGGGGAGGAAAGAAACCGAAGAGATCTTGCTATGAAGGTAGAACAGGTGGGTACATCCTGCTTACTCAGACACTTAGCTGCTGCTTAGCGGGCTGCATCACAAGCTCAGCACAGTGACAACAGGTGAGGGTGGCTGCTGGCTTACAGCTGAGGGCTGATGGGAAGATAGTGGCATCCCAACGTGCAAGTGAACACAACCTGACTACTTCCAACCATACACCAGAGGGTCTCCCAGCCCTCACTCTTCTACATATAGAATGCTCTGTGAGAGGACCAAAGACTAAAGTTGTTTCCAATAAAAATTTCCTGTTTCCTCTTTAATACATTTGCGTGTTGCTTGCTCAGAGAAACCCCACATATAAAAGTTTCATTGTATTTCCATTGTGTTTTTAGTTTCTAATGGCATTTCTGCCCAGTGGGGAATTTTTTTTTAAATCACCCTCGTAATTTTTATACCACCATCAATGTATAGTAAAGCAAAAATTATACCCCCCCCCCACAAAAAAAGAACCAGTTAGACATCTCCAAAATGAGCTTGGGGGAGATCTTAAGATGACTGAGGCTGTAAGTGTACAGTTTTCTTTGCTATTTTAAACTTTGGTCATTGCTACATATTTTTTTAAGGAAAAAAACCCTTATATTTCATGAAGAAATGCATTTCTGTAGGTTTTTATCTCCTCTCTCACTATGGCATTTGGATGTTAGGAAGCTCATATTTAAGGAGAGAAAATCATTCCTCTGCCTGTTTCTTAGCGTCTTTTTTTTATCTTGTGGATGATATCAGTGCCCCACATCTCAGAATCAGTCAGTCTGAGTAGTACATAAATGAATATACCTTCAGTGCTTAGATAAGACCTTGTGTTGGACAGAACATTTAGGCTGGACATTGCGATGAGTGAAATTTGACCTTGAAGGGTGGGAGGACATTTGGGCTTGGGGCAGTCACAAGGTGTGTGTGAGGCTGAACACCAGGTTGCTTTGGCTAGGAGAGTAGATTACAAAAAACTGAAAAAGTGAAATTGGAAGCCACATGGGGAGCCTGGAAAGCCCTGTAGAGGTGTTTAGACCCAACTCGAAGCAGTGTGTGAGAGAGAGATGGGATCAAAGCTGCACCTCAAGAGTTTAGTGAACCCAGCCCAGGTTTCATCTAGAAGAGTGAAAATAGATCCAAATGGAACTGGAAGCTGTTGCTTACCTGCTGGTCTGTAGATCTAGGCTCATGTCATCATAAGCATAATACATGAGCAAGAACGAGGTCTACAAGTGTTCTGTTAAAAAAAATCTGTGACAGTTTTTCAAAGTTTTCTAATTCTGATTTCCATAGAGTTAAATTGTCATTTGTTCATAAAGCAGGGTAATATTTCAGTGTGTGAACATTAGTAGTGATTGTCTACATTGTGTTGTTTTAAATGTAAGACGAAAGCATCCTCATCTAAGAGGCAGGATGAAGAAAAGGGAGGATCAAATTTCCAGGCCTCTGTGGTTCCTGAAAATACTTTTTAGCTATTATACGAGCTGTTAATGAAATCATCTGCTAAAGAAGCAAACCTGTAATCATTCACTTTTCTTTCCGAACAAGTGGCATAATCTAATTCATTTGAACTAAATGAGCTTTTGGGTATGTGGCAGCTTTTCATTTTTTTAGTGATAGAAAGTAAGACTGCCAAGAGATCATAGCATTATTATGTGGAGTAATATGTATTATGTATTAAAATTATGCATGAAGTAATACATGTGGAAGTGCTTTGTAATTTGTAAAGCATTATAAAAATAAATTTTTAGAACAACATCTTATATCTTGCATGCCTCTTCATATGAAACCATTTTAATAAGAAAATCAGGAACATTCTTGGAATAGGTGGTAAAATCAGCTGGTGAATTGGTGTCTCATGAAGACATTTGTATATGTGGTGCCCTGATATCCCATCTAAGTGCAATCAAAAGAGGATGGACAAGGGCTGGCGAGATAGCTCGGCAGTCTAAGCACCTGCTTGTCAAGCACAAAGACCTGGGTTTGATCCCCGGAACTGCATGCCGTGCCTGCCTAAGAACCCAGGTGCAAGGGAAACCTGGCGTGGTGACACACACCTGTAATCTCAGTTCTGGGAAGGCTGAGATAGGAGGATCACTAGGAGTCCAAGCTGTATAGTAAGACCTTGTACCAAATAAAGAAAAAGAGGATGTTCAATCCCCGTGCCACAAAAAAAAAGAGGGTAGACCTTGAGAATTACAGCTGACAGCTTACTAAGTAAAATATGAAGAGCACAAGTATCTTTATCTTTTATCAACTTGTTCAATGTCTAATAATCCATTGAGTAACCTCTAAGGTTCTAAGAACTGATTTATTTAAAGTATTATCCAAAACAGCATAATTTTCTTTCTTTCTATCTTCAAGAGCAGGAAAAGGACATGGAAATAGCAGAAAAAGTAAATTCTTCCTTCTTTAAAATAAAATGTTGAGCTTTTATATGTTTCTTTTTCCTAGAAATGCAGTTTATCTTGATAGTATTTCTTTTATAACTTTATTTAAAACTTCCTGAGCTCCTTCTGACTAGGCATGACTGTAGATACTGAAAATCTGTTAAGCTCTAATAATTCACATGGGCACATCCTGTCTGTCTGTCCTTTTTATTCAGCACAAACATTGCACTTCCCAACATATCTGCCCTTGCTCCTTCTCCCTAGTGTGGTCCTCAGCCTTAGGTAGAGTAATAAATACTGTTTCATCTCTTCACTGAAAGACAGGAAAGTGAGCTTGTCTGTGCTTTTGCCTTCTACTCCAGAGCCATAATTGTTTGTAACCTGGGTATTAACTAGCTTGGAAAATCTGGGGCTGTTTTTCTCTTTGGTGTGCTCAGCAAGGACATTCCTTCCCACTTTAATGAACCTGAGTTTCTTAATTGTCGTTCTTAAAAAAACAGTGAACTCATGAAATGCTAGATAGAAACTGTTGCTTTGAAACCATCAAATTACTACACAAAAGTCAGTTCTGTCTATTTTTCCTAATGTTGATTATTGGCCTCACATCCAACTCTGAGGAGAGATGCTTAATAAAGACTTTAATCTAGGATGATTTAAGCAATGTCGAGATGTTTGTGAAGAAGTAAATAGCTGGCTATAGGAAGGAGTTGAAAGGAATATTCTTTGTGCAAACACAAAAACTAATTAATGCGTGCAGGACCGCCTCCGTGAGTCAATTTTAACAAGTGTAAATATGCACTTGAGTGAATTTTAACACTGAATGTCAGTTACTCTTGGCCTGTTTGTTTATCAATACTGTCTACAAGATGTTCAACCACAGAGAAGCCAGAGCTTTACGAGGCATCTTGGCCTGCCAAGACTGTAGAGTTTGGTAACTTCATTCCCCCTGGGTCTGTGAAAGTCTGAGGCTTTCTCTTGCAGGACCAGCCTCCTGTACTGAGAGGCAGGGCCAAGCATCCGGGTCCTGAAGGCGGATCAAAAGTTTCTTCCCAGCTCAGACAACTGACAACTGGAAACCTTATCTCAACATTTTAAAAGGACTAGGGATGCAGGTCAATGTAAAGGCCCTAGGTTCAATCTCCAGTACTACAGAAAATAAATAAATAGCCCATCGAGACCACAAACTCTTTTGGGGGGTGGGGGGCAGAGTTCTCCTTTCAGGTATCAGTTGTTCTTGTTGAAATGAAAAAGAAATCCAGTTAGGCCAGTCAGACTTAAAATCAGTTGTTCAATCTCTCTTTGGCTTTCTCAAGGTGCTATGATTTTAACAATCAGTGTAACCTGAGCACATAAGAAGCAGCTGGCGAACTAATTAATTGCTCAACCTCATCTCTGTGTTCTTTACTGTGAAGATTCATAATCATACGCAAAAAAAGTCTAACAACATGCATAAGGATTTAAACTGCCTGAATTAAACAAGATTTTTTATATTTGCCTGTCCATATTCTCTACAGAAGTCATGCTTTGTTTATGTAATACAGTAAAGTCAGTTTATTGAGAAAGAAAAGCATGCTGAGGTGCATGTGGCTAACAGTTCTGTCTTCTGTTCTGTTCTAGAAATTGAAGCCAAGGAAGCCTGTGACTGGTTGCGAGCAACTGGTTTTCCCCAGTATGCACAACTGTATGAAGGTAAACCAGAGAGACCGTTTTTCTTTAAATTAGCATAGTCGTAATCTTTGATTCAGGGTTCATGATTATTTATTGATGCATGATTTATTTCTAGACATGTTATAAATTAATTTGAATAGTTAAGTATTTCACTTAAAAATATAATGTGATGAGCACTTGAGACCCCACCTCTCAAAATGGTGGCTGGGACTTTGGTGATGACCCTCGCCTTTGTGCTCCAGTTCTATCCTCCTCTCAGGAATTGCCAGCATTCTGGAACTTCCCACATTTCCTTGCTTTTCTTTTATATTGTTCTACTGTATATCCTAAAAAGTACATTTTGACAAAGTTGTTTTTACCTTATTGAAAGGGGTGTTATGATGTTTGTATTCTCAGGGGATTTAACTTTTTTTCACTTAATATTGTGTTAGGTGTTTTTCTGAAATGAGTATCCCTGTAGTTCATTCGCTTTAACTGCTCTGTAAGATTTCCATCCTGTGAATAGACTACCACAGCGCATTTCTGTCCATCTTAGTTATTGTTCTTGTTGCTGATAACGATACTTGACACCTGCAGCATAAAGCAGAGATCTATTTCATTGCACATTGTGTAGAGGTTTCAATCCATGTTCTGTTGCAGCATGATTGAAGGCAGGGTGGTATGGCAGCGGGGCTTGGCAGAGGGAGATAGTTCATCTCGTGACTGTCAGGAAGCAGAGGGGGATCAGGAGAGGAAGAGGAACAGATGCCCTTCCAGGCCACAAGCTCAGTGACCACCCGCTGTATCCATCTTCCACCTCCCAGCATCACACTCAGCTACAAACTCTTCAGTGGATGAATCTGGCAATGTGTGTGCATACCTATGGTCCAGCTAGCTCCCCAGAGCCACCCATGAGTGTGTGAGGTTCTGGGGATGTCACAGATGCAAACCATGACATTATCCATATTCCCATTTGTGGATATTTTTGTTTTGCTTTAATAAGTTCTTCAAGTTCAAGCCCAGCCCTCGAAATTTAGGAAAACTGTGTCTCAAAATATTTTTTTAAAGTTTATTTATGTTAAAAGCCTAGGGATGTACCCTAGTGCAAATGCCCTAGTTACAGTCCCTAGCACAAAACGAACCTGCTGTTTTGAATATTTTAGTGTCTATCTCTTGAAATATATATATATATATATATATATATATATATATATATATATAATTTATCTTGTGCATATACTAAAGAATAGAGCTACTGAGTAGTAAAGAATAGGTACAATTTTATAACATAAACCTTTTTAAGGGTTTTCACTCCTACCAATAATATATTGATATTGTCACATTTTAATTTTCATTAATCTGGTAGAATAAAATGGCATACAGAGTTTAGCTTCCAGATCCCTAATCATTAATAAGTCTTTCACATCATTTGATCATTTATGCTTTGCTCTTCTGTGACATATCTCAGTCTTATTGCTCTCTTAAGTTTACTGTGCTTTTCTAAATAATTTGTAGAAGACTTCTGTTGGGTCATGAGTCACAGATAACCTTCCCTTGGCTTGTAATTATACTTCCCTTTTTAGAATGTCTTTTCATTAGTGTTATTTTTTCCTGTCGGTTTTTTGTTTGTTTGGGTTGTTGTTTTGGTTAGGGGCAAATGAACCTTTTCTCCCTAAATTAGAATCTGGAATAAATTTCTTCTACATAGTCTTCTCATTGGTGCCAGGAGAGTCACAGCATTGCTGAGGCTGGAGGGTGCAGAGTATTCATGCCTGGCTGCTTTCTGAGCTTCTCAGTACCCAGGCAGTTAGCCTGGGTGCTGTGCATGTTGGAATAAATAAGGTATTCACTTAAATGAGAGCTCTGTGATTCTCTTCATGAAATCATTTAGAAGTTGTTGAATGGGGCCAGGGTATAGCTCAGCAGTTAGTTACCTGCCTGGCAAGAGCAAGATCCTGAGTTTGATGTCTGTTACCAAAAAATAAAATAGAAGAAAACAAAATTTAAAAAATAGCGGCACAATTCTTTTTGAATTATTGGGTGCTATTTTATGGATAATATTCAAGCAACATTGGGTGAATATTGGATTCTAATTTATAATACCCAATTTCCTTCTGAATGCCCAAATTGACTGCATTAAACTATTGTTTGAAGATGTATGCTGAATTTATTGTTAAACTATAAAAAAATTATTCAAATTTATTTTTCTTCTTTTCTTTAATTATTTGATCAATACCACACTTATTATGTTGCAGTTGCTTATCTTTCCTTTGGAGAGAATTTTTGACCTGTTAAATGGCTTTAGCTAGCAGTAGAGAGGCAACAGCATTTAATTAGATTTCCATTTCACAGCACTCCTGGAGATAGGGAAAGATAATTGCATTTGCAGTGACTTTAAAGTAGCTGGCCTTTTGTTCTCCTGTTTAAAAATTAAATTTCCTTCAATTATGTCCATTCTTGGTGTTGATTAGTGGCCAGGTGGCACCTTCTTGTGACAACTCTGTTTCCTAAGATGCAGTTCCAGTTTGACTGTCTTCCTTCACAGTCCTGGGGTGCAGACTGGTCTTCATGCATGCTGTGTTGTGGGCCCATCATGGCTCTAAGTTCTTTGAAGCACAAGCCCTGTGGTGCACCCACATGATCGTAGGCTGTCCTTTTCCCCTCTCGTCGCGCCCCTGTGCACAGGGTGAGCCCGTCTGCAGCACACATCAGCTCACATTCCTTGTCTTCCTGTTCAGTGTTATTTTGGTCCTTGGCACTTTACACTTCCTGCCCTTAAACTCAAGCTGGAAGTTGGGCTCAGAAAACTTCTATGCATCAGCAAACTACCCTCTTTTAGAAAGTAGTTCTTTCGGAAAAGAGTGTAGGCAAAGAGAATTATTGATTGAATTCTCATTTAATCACTACCGGATTTGTTTAAAGAAAAAAAGAAAACAGAGTTATAGTTAACTTGGGTCAGGAAGGTAATGTAAAATACAGGCCCGGGTATACCAAGTTAGAAGTTGCTAAAATAACACAGTTGCTTTCTCACATATACTTAATGGGCATAGGAACTCTTTAATTTCTATCTATAGATTTGATGTTATACCCTTTTGAAGTATTAACCTACTTGTTAATGTTGCCTCTATTAATACAATTGCATATCCCTTCTTGACAGGCATCCATTGTCTGGATCCCACTTATGAACAGCTGCATTCTCCCATAGACCTCCTCTGGTATTTCCACTGTGACAGAGCCGCGACTTATTAGCCTAAGAGAGACTTAATCTATACATGCTTAAAGAAATATAATCCTGTGGTAATGAATTCCATATATTCTTCATCAGCGTTTGGGCTGTAGTTATTTCAGTGACCTCCCAATTTTATCATCAGAGAATAATGTCAGTAATCCAGCCCTTACTTTCAGGGAAAACAAAAAGAATCGATAGTAAATTAGTACTCAGTATGATAGCTTTCAGCAGTGTTTTTTATAAAGATATTCTGAGCATTTTTCCCAAGAAATTCAGTAGCAGAAATAAGATGCTCTACAGAACTCTATGAAGCCAGTGGAGGTGAATTAGATCTGGATGTCATCCCGGAAGGGTTACTATCTTTTAAACAATCTCTTGTGCTTTTTTGTGTTAAAAGATCATTCAGAATTCTCTCTAGTAACTGTTTTGAAATGTACAATTAATTATTATGAAACATAGTCATGCTGCTGTGCTAAGAGCCTATCCCTGCTCTCCAGCTGCATCCCACCGAACTCTCTTCATCACCCACTCTATCTTACACCCCTTCCCAGGCTCTAGTAACCACTGTTCTACTTTCTACAAGGGAAAAAAATTTTTTCTGTCTACTTTCAGTCTCATACAAGTTCTTTTTTCTTCTTAGAGAATTGAACTGTGCTACACATTAAGGGATTTGGAGGTCTGTTATTCTATAGTCACTTTATAACTTGGTTTCCAGAGCAAGTTAGATAATCTCCCCAAGAAGTCATATTGTAGTACTAATATTTGTTTTAAAATAATGTATTTTGAATTCTCTTTAACTCGTGATATCATACAAATGTATTAGCTCCACAATTATGCCTGGCTGCTTTTCTCTAGATCATTCATAGATATCATTGTTTTGTTTGTCTTAATCTATTATGTTTTATTTTCATGATCTCTTCTCAGATCACATATGATCAAACACATGCATTAAAAAAAAGTCACACTATATAACATGAATCCTTATTCTACTCACTCTGGCTTTGATTATTATTTATAGCAGGGAATTATTGCCTTTTGCAACAGTGTTTTCTACCAGGTCTCTTTGATAAGATGCAACATTTGAGTTTCCAGACAATTTTGGAGCTGACAGAAAATTTTCAGGTACTGACAGAAAATTCTTCTCCCAAGGAACTGATAAGAAAAAAAAGTGTTCTGTGGACACCCAGCGTGATGCCTTGGGAGTTCACTCCCCTAGCTCAGTCCAGAAAGAACCTAGCTGTTTGGTAAATGGGTTCACTTTGATTTGCTTGTAGATCTCCTGTTCCCCATTGATATCACTTTGGTCAAGAGAGAGCACGACTTTTTGGACAGAAATGCCATTGAGGCCTTATGCAGGTAAGTGGCCATGATTTGAGAATTTTCAGTTCATTGCTGAATCTAAAAATACAATACTCATTAATCACTAGGGTTTATCTATTTATTTTTTGTTCCAAATAGGCCCAGTCTTTCATTAGCAAAGGGTACAGTGATTTCGTTTGTTATAAACTCTAAGCCTTTTAATTAAAATGAAGGGAAATGCTATGTGTATCATTAAAATACCATCTCCACATTCTCTTCAAAGGTACTTAAACAGTACCACTGCATATTTTGATAATAGTACTGTATTTAGAAATTTGGAAACTTGGAATGAATTTTTTTAAGCGACAATGAGGGGCCAGTGAGATAGCCCAGTGGCATTATAATTGTTCATTTTGTAGAACCAAACAGTCACTATAGCAAAGTCAAACTGCTGTTATATTGAGGGGAAATAACACCTCAGAGTTGCAAAGCATGGATCAAGGTTCATGGCATTGTGGAGTCAACACTATCAGTTGAGTCCCAGGAAGGATTCACAGCCCCTCTGGCTGCTCCATCTATATGCCATAGTACCTTCGGGATTAAGTAGGCTGTAAAATAACTCAGCATGGCCTTTAACGTAGGGGAGGCAGGCGGTAAATGAGCACTGGTGTGAACATGAATAAAGCTGTCAGAAGTCCCTGTTCGCCATGCTGGTGGCCTGTTAGGCTGAGGAGCAGCACAGATGTTTTAGTGAAGCAGAAACAATGAAGTCTAAGATGGACGATGATGGGGCAATGATAATCCTTTCAAACCCTTCATGACAGTTTTATCCTTCTTAGATTATTCATCCTTCACAGTTTTTCTCCAAACCTAAAAAGTTTTAACAGCTGAATTCTGGGGAAAAAATAATATGTGAATAAAAGTCACATGTTGATTTAATTATACACTTAAAATAAATTTTCTTTTCATTTCAATATTTATGTTAACTTCAAAAATTATAGTTAAGGTACAATAATACTGGATATTATTTGAGGAAAGTTATTATCACATTTTGTCTTTAAAAAAAAAATCT
>PVKN010007730.1:9237-26255 GCA_004027915.1 Capromys pilorides
AGGGGTGACAGGCGCATTGGCACCTGGAGAGAAGCCATGGCCCCCAGGAAGGCTGAGCTTACAGGGTCCGTTACAGTCAGGAGCAGGGATCACATGGAGGCCCGTATAGGAATTCTAGGGGGCAGGGTGGGTACCAGGTGTCCATAGGGCATGAAGTTCATGTGTTCCTAACAAGGAGCAAGTCCACAAATGTGTGTCACATGCAGTGTCCTGGCAGGGGTCCCGGGAGACACGTTGTGTTGGAGCAGAGCCTGGCAGGTGTAGGTGGACTGGGTGTGCCACTAGCATGGTGCGGGATGTCCTTTCCAACTCTGATTTCTGAAAGTGTACCCAAGAGAGTGTGGACAGGACCTTTGTTGGAAAGGACAGGCATTTGCAGTGATCATTGGAAGTGAGAGGAGCCAGTGTCCCTGGCCATGGGCCCTTCCCCAGGAAGGGCACTGGATATTTCTGGATGCTTCCCTTGCTGGGAACCATCCCAAGGACAGTGCAGCAGGCATTCAACAAGAAGGGTGCAGAGGTTTTATTAAGAACACAGCTACTCTGCAAAGAGCCCAGGAGAGGACCCGGCACCCACTAGGCTGTGCGCCCACCACAGACTCTGAGCACCTACGTGCTGCTAGCGTATCTCTTCCTCCTCTCCCTGCAGATCTTCCTGTCAAACAGGTCCTTCTATTGGGGCCACTCTGGGGAACCCCTCAGGTACTTCTTTTTTGCGTCCTAGTAGTCCAGGCCCTCCAAGGCAATGATGGAGAGGACCATGGCTTCAGGCAGCAGAACCTCCAGGACCAGTCTCACCTTGTCCACATGGAGCAGAGCCTCCATGGGGTCTTTTGTGCACTTGAAGACTTTCTGTAAGTGTCGGCCCATGACTTCCACCTGGTCGTCATCCTCCAGGTAGGTCTCCATGCAGACCAGGTGCCTGTCATGTTGCCAAGAACGCCACCAAAACATGGGACGGCTTCCAGCCCTGCATGATGTCCACCAGGTGGTCATCGTCCCCTTTGGTCTTCACTATGAATTCTACCAGATTCTGGTTGGCATGATCCTGAGCAGCGTGGCTATGGTCGGGCAGAAGTCTCCTGCAGGGCCCCTTCTCACCCTGGCTCTCCGAGTGGGACAGGGAGGTCCTGGGTGAGGGGAAGGCTTCGTCCTCAGAGTCCTCCAGGTCATGGTGGTTGACCTCCGGGAAAGGCAGGGCCCAGGATTCTACTCTCTCTCTCTCTCTCTCTCTCTCTCTCTCTCTCTCTCTCTCTCTCAGCACCCTGCAGAGTGGGTAGCTGGCATGTTAGGCGAAGTAAGGTAGGAAGGAACACTTGAAAAACCACAGGGCCAGGACTTCTCTACAGTGGGCCACCAGGGAGAGGCACCAGGAGATACTGGGCCCAAGGGCTCTGCTGGCTCTGCACTGAAGCTTTGTTTTCTCCTCACAGTCCAGGGGCTTCAGCCTGTCGAGTGGCACCCAGATGCTGCTGCGTGCCGGGCACACGTTGGCCTCAATCAACAGCACCCTGGCTGTCTGCTCGCTGAGGGTGACACCGCAGACCACTGCGGGCCAGTAGGGGAGGTCCCCACATTTGTACCACACAGGCTGCCCGTTATAATGAGAATGTGGGGGCAGGTAGATTCCTGGCTGGTGACGGGGCCTCTCATCCTGGGGCCCTGGGCCTGCATGGTGAGCCTCTGGGCTCAGAGCTCTTGCTGTTGGAGGGATGGCTGTCGCTTGAAAGGCACAGCTCCCAGCACCCCGTGAGGGCAGGGGTCCTGTGCCATGTTCAGGCAACCCAGGGATACGATGGACACAGTGTGGGCCTTTCCCTGGTTCTGCTTTTCAGCGGCATCCTGGGAAGCTGTCAGGGCCTTGGGGCTCACACCACTGCTGGTCGTGATTCTGGAGCTGTTGCTGGTGTTGCTGGTACAGGCCCGGGCTGGGGCTTGCACCCCAGAGGGAATAGGGAACCTGGCATCATGCTTGTACCGTCTCTCCATGCACAGGACGCCCACCTTCCTTGAAGTCATCAGCTGGAATGCTGAGTTGGCACTTCTCCCTCACTGACTCTGCAAGAGTCCTTCACTTCTTGCTGGAATTGCTGGAGCACATGTGAGGGCCCACTCTCCAGGTACAATGGGAGGCCCCGTGCCATCCTCTTCTGCATGTTGTGACCTTAGTTCACCCCACGGTTGGACATCCTTCAGGACCTCCAGGGCCCCACTAAAGACTGTTCTCATCCCCCTTGCCTCTTTCAGAACATGCACCTCCTTCCACTTTTCCTGGGCTGACGGGGCAATGCACTCCATTTTCATTTTACTCAAATTATTGTGTTTCTGTTCTGGAGTTTTCTCTCCTTGGCCTCTACCCAAGTTGTTACTGCTATTTACTGGGTACAGCTTCACCCTCAGTCTGCAGGTGGGTGTCCTCAGGAAGCTGAGATTATGCTGACTCACCTGGGGTCACAGAACACAGGGGAGAGGTACACGTCACTCCTCTCGCCATCACTCTTTCCTTCAGGTGCCTCCCACAAAATTCATACTTTTAGCATTTCAAGCCCTCCCTCCCTGTACAGGTCAGACCTGCCTAGATGGGGCCTAGAGATTGAGGATGCCTAGATTAACGTCCCAGGCCTGAAGCCTGACTCCATGCTGGCCTTGAAGCGTTTCCCCTGTCCTGTACCACGAGTTTCAGCTCCCTTGTGATTCTGCCTATGTAACCCCACTGCACAAATCCCCAAGAACTCCCACACTTCTGGGAGAGCAGGAAGACTGACCAGCTCTTGCTCCAGCCCAAAGGAAGTCCACCTGCAACCTGAACATTGTTGGGCTCCACAACTTGACCTGCATGAACACCACATATGACCGTGCAGTATGCAGGGGCTTCCATGCGAGCCAGTGCTGGGGCAGATGTAACTCAGTAACCTTTGGACATGTCTTGTCAGGCCAAATACCTTTAGTGGGGGACGTAACCCTGCCACCAGAGAAGCTTTCGGAGAGCATCCTTCTGATTACAGCAGCAAGAGATCCCCGGTTGAGATTGAGTGGCCAGTGAGACCCAAGTCAGGGCTCAGATATCCTCTGCCTGCAGGTAAGGATCACTGTCCAAGCACTCCTAGCTGGGGCTTGAGGGCTGCCTTGGCAGGAGGTCTGCGTGCATAGTGTGTCTAGGGAGACATGAGACCAAGCAGGGGCAGGTGGAGTGGAGGGTGGATGGGGAGGGCAACAGATGGACTCTGGATGGGGGGACCTGTGTGGCCAGAGTCACATGGATAGAGATGTAGTACACATACCTGTACGCGAGCTCATGCTGATAGATGGCCATGCAGGTGGGGCTCCTGACACGAGCCATTGAGACAGGGGAGACCAGGTAAGGTACACTGTGAGAGGCACAGGTGGAAACCCGAGCCCACAGTCCCACACCTGTTCTGAGATGTTCCAGGCCCTTCCTGCAGGGGCTTGGGGCACACTGCAGTCCCCTCAGTTTACCTCACTGCCCTCATGGCAGTGTTAGGAAGACCTGTCCCCTCCAGTAGGGCTCTCCCCAAGATGAGCTCTGTGTCATACCCTGGGAGCGTACTCTCACACGGGTGTCCTATCCTACCTCCTCCAGCTCCCATGTGGTGCCTTCCTGTTTCTCTCTGCAGAACACGTGACAGCCCTCGGTGACTGGGACTTGTACAGTCAGGAAAGTGACCTCCTTAAGGGAGGGAGGCGGTAGAGTTGTTCCAGAGAGACACATGCTGAGAAAGACTGCGGATCTCTACCTGACATTCTCAAAGTTGAATTCCTCAAACAACAGGTGTCACTTTAGGACATGATGTGCCTAGACCCCATAATGCTAAGAGTGTCTTCAGCCAGCACTTCATGAAGGGACACCAGTGTCTCTCTCTCTCCCATGAGGGCAAGACCCCTGGACGCTTGCTGAAGACCACACACACACACACACACACACACACACACACACACACAATCACAGGGAGTGAGAGCAGACTGTGCCGCTTGCGTCTCCCAGCGTGGCTGTCCTCTGGCCTCTGGCCTCAGTAGAACAGTTCCAGTTCAGGCCGAATCTAGGTGACTGCAACTTGAAACCTGCTTCATTATGTGTTACAGTTTACATTAGAAAACAACTGCATTTGTTCCCTTTAGTTACTTGGATCTCTCCACGCTGAAGACACGTACTATCATTCCTGTGGTGGCACAGTGTCAGTGGAATGTGTGGCCTCATGTGTGGCACGTGTCCTACTCCATTAGCCCAATTTGATCCGTTCACTTGCTGTGACCTCCGGCCTCTCTATGTGCCTCTGGCAGGTATTTTCCTGGAGCTGGGCAAGCTAGTGGATCCTCAGCACAGAAAGGAGATTTACTCAGGCTCACTGATGCTCTGGGCTCAGCCATGGTCTCTGGGCCTCAAGGCAAACACAGCAAGGTGAGCAGGCCCAGGGCACAGCACTCAGGCCTAGGGGCTTAGACAGAAGGGAGGGGCAGGGGTCATGTCAGACCCTGTAGGTCATGGCCTCAGGGACCCAACTCTGACCCAGCCAGGTCCCTAAAGACACACTCAGCTGCCTACCTCAGTGTAAGCAGGGCAGCACATGCAAAGGAGGGAAATGGGGCTGAGGATGGGCCGTGAGGCTGAGGGCAGGACGGGGCCTGAGCAGAGGCATCAGGAGGGCCTGCCGGGCCTTGGAGGCAGCAGAGAGGAGGCCCCTTCTAGGGAGCCAGGTTGCATGTCTCCCTGGGGGCACTCCGGAGCTCAGAGGAGTCCTGGCTGTAGACATTGTCCTACTGTGGGAAGACCTCTGGGCGTCTTTGAACCTTGCTGCTTTAAGTCTCCTGTTCCCTTGATGTTTCTGTTGGGTGTGTGACCCAGGACGCCAGGCTCTTGCTGTTTATGGATGAGCAGAGGGGCTTCCTCTCGTGAGGAGCTCTCCTCTCTGGGCCTGAATTTATCCCCTCCAGTCTCCATACTCCCAGGACTCTTGGTCCCATCCAGCCCAGCTCTTCAGGCTGGACAGAGCACAGTGATGTGGGAAAAGGCAGCACAGGAGAGTCCATCAGCAGGAGTCCAGCGTCCTGTGGGAACGTGAGCCAGGGTGTCTCGCAGCAGTCTTCCAGGGAGAGGGAGTGAGGTGCGCCAAGTGCATCTATACTGTGAGGATTCCTCCTTGGCCATCATGAACAAACTGAGTTCCTGGGCACAGGGTTCCCTGGGGGGGGCGGGGTGACACTCTCATCAGCCTGGTGGAGGCAGGGAAGGCCAGAATATGGGCTGGGCAGCAGCCTGTGGTAGAGTTCAGAAGGTCTCAGGGAATGTGCACCTGGAACGGTGGCCCACAGTTGCTGCCAGGTGGGCAGATGGGAGATGAATGTTCAGGCAGGCAGCCAGAATGGTGCCTACAGAAGGCCGTGACCTGCACCAGCCTCCCTGGCCAATTTGGACACTAGGGGAGCCACTGTGGTGTCCTAGGTGGGCATGGCCTTAGAGCTCACTGTGAGATGGGGTTCAGGGGTGGGGCCAGGGTCTTCAGCCAAGTAGCAGGTGACAGGTAGAACACCCCCGACTTGTGCCTCCAGAGCGAGACACGTGGGATGCACATGGTCCTAGACAGCACAGTCATTGGGACGCCTGCTAGGCCTTCTGCTTCGGAGAGGTCTCCATAGGAAGGCGCAGGAGGTAAGCGGGATGGTGTCTCCCCTCCTGTGTCCCCCAGGACAGTCCCAGTGGCCAGGGCACACAGCAGGGGGCAGACGCTCTGAGGGATGGTGGAAGACAGGAGGCTGGCCTCAGGGGAGGTGCGAAGGGTTCCACCCCTCTGGTCTATGAGGAGATGTTCCACTCAGTCTCTGAGGAAACTCCCAGGACAGCTGAGGAGGATTGGCTGACTAAGGCCTTCACTCAAATTCCTTGAGCTGGCGATCTCCAGACTAGGCTTAAAGCCCTGTTGGGCCCAGAAAGGCGTCGGGTCTCTGCTCTGACACGTGTGTCGCTTTCTTTCCTTTCAGGGTGAGTATTCCTGCAAGCTGCATGGTCACTGCTGCTGTGGGAGCCGCTTTAGAGCAGCCTGACATTTTCGTGCTGCCCACAGCAGGCGAACAGGCCTCCAGCTCTAGCACGTAAGCAGGACGAGCTGGCATCCCAGCCACTCTATGAAAATAAGGTGGTTCCCGCATCCTGCTTGGAGAGAAATGTCCCAGCTCTTGTCTCAGCCGAATGAATGCTCAGCTCCCAGCAGCCCCTGAGGTGCCAGCTGGCAGCACAATCCATCTTGTTCCTCAAAGAATATCTCCTAGCTGTGGGCCTACTCATAGTCCTAGCGACCCACAGGGCCTTCTGCTCATCACGGTAAGAAGCTAAAGCCCGTTGTCATGCTGTGGGACCGAATTCCCAGCTGCTGGGGAGGGAAGGGAATTCTCTAAGGATGACCCTAGTCACTTGCACACGCACACCCAGAGTCACACAAGGAAAGCTGAGCTGGAAGTGTGAAAGGAGGCACAACACTGTGCTGTGCAAGGTGGAGGATACAGAGTGGACTCCACTCCACAGGATGGCGGGGCAGTTCCAGGATGTTTTTGGAAGCACAGGGCCTTGGAAGGGAGCCGAAGTCCAAATGACGGCGTGAGCAGCCTCGCCTGGCTCTGCATCTCACAGAACAACTGGAGGGATCTGCACTTACTGTAGCCATGAGATCCAAGACGGTCCAAAAATTCCCCTAGAACATCTTCATATCTGCTGCCAGGAATACTGCCTTAAGGTAAGAAGGAAAGGAGCTGCTTCAGAGACCGTCTGCTAGGGCCCAGCTCAGCCACTCTGCAGCCCCATAGGCTCTAGAAGACTGAGAGCAACAGGGGCTCCTGATCTGGCAAGTGAGGTAGCGTGAACAGTGCTCACTACCCACACAGGGACTCTGCAGATTCTGGGGAAAGACGTGCCAGCCCAGAGCACACAGGCCCCAAGCCACAGGGCACTGTATACTGCGCTACTTCGGGGAGTTATTGAGAGGGCAGATGATAGGAGATGGGGATATGGAGGGGCATGGGGGTCCCCTTCTGTAGGGCGTGAAGGACATGGATCTCGGCTTTCACTTTTCCTGCAGCTGGAGCCCACTAGTGGCTGAATCTCGGGGAGTGGTGGGGTCCTTTGAAAGTCTGTTCAGGCTCCTAGCAAGGGATTTTCCCTAAGAGTTGTTCCTCATTTCCTGACAATAACAAAGCATGACTGACTCCTGTAAGACACAGGGTGACATTTGGAGGAGAGGACAGGGGCTGAGCTCTGTCTCCGAGAGATCAGGCAGTGTCCCCCATGGTGCCCAGGAAACCCTCCTGGGACCAGGCGGTATAGCACAGCAGGGGATGAGCACTGTCAAGGTGAAGAGTGGGCCTGGTGAGTCGGATGGAGTGAAGGGAGGCCAGTGGTAGGGTAGGTGGCAGGTCTTTGCAGGGACAAGGGGATACAGGGGACAACTGAAAGCACAGGTGTGTCATATGGACTCTGAGAGAGGATGGATTCTTCACCTTAAAGATCACCACACCTGTTCTGACAAAACACACTGTTGGCACTGGGATGAACTGCAGCCAAATAAAGGAACCTGAAACTTGGGCTGCTCCTGGGTGTGTCAGCAAAAACACAACGGTGCAAAGCATTCTGGGACAGTGTGGCCTGGGTGGGTACAGCTAAGAAAGGCATTGTAAAGGTGGTGATTCCAGGCTCTGAGGAGGGGGCACAGCACACCTATCCATGAGCTAGCCCTCGGGAGGCCTCTGGCCCTGTGTGCACAAAGCAGCTGTGACAGAGAAGTTGGCCTGGGACCCTCGGGTGCTTCTCTGAGGGTCAGCACTTGGCCTGCCAGCAGCTGCAATGAACCGGAAGCATGGGTTCAGCCAGCACAGTTTGCTGAGGTGGCAGAGCCCATGTGCCTGCTAGCTTCTCTATGTCTCAATCGGTTCTCACTTAGCCCTAATTTCTGCCAAGGAAATAAAGACTTGGGGAAGGAAAGGCCCTAGGGAATGACCTCTGTGCTTTACCGTGGAAGCAGGACCTCACTGGCCATGTAGATTCCAGCGCACTATTGACCACCTGTTTCTCAATGAACACAGTCACCCTAGTGTGTAAGTCTCCCCGGAAACTGCCAGTGGCGATGTCCTCGCATGAAAAATTCACTGGCGTGCCCAGCTCCAAACTCCTCCAGAAAGCCAGGGTGTCGGCCTTTGCACATTAACAGAAATCTTCGCAAACCATTATTGCCTGGCTGTGTCATTTCTTAATTCTTTGTTTATTGACATTTTGGAGACAGGGGCTTACTGTTAAGCTCAGGGTAGCCTAAATCATGGGTGATCCTCTGTCTTCCCCTCCCCGTCCTTGGGATTATAGGCTGGGACACCAGGCCGGGCTCTAAACCATAACTGTCTCCTATGCTGCCTTTCTGAGCAGCCCCACTGATCCTGAGATGGGCAGGCTGAACCAAGGGGTTGACTTCAGCTCTCCTGAGCCTGTGGCCTTGATACACAGAGCTTCTCTTGAACTGCAAGGCCCTGGCAAGCGCACATCTTGTGCATCCTAGTGACTTCATGACTCTTCTAAGCAGACCTCATCAGCATCATCTTGGCAGTAGAAATGCCGCCCCGTTCAGGGTCACGGTCAACTGGCGCCTCGAAGACACGGAAATGTTTCAGATTGCTCTATGGCATTTGCCAGGTCGCCATAGCCCAGTGCTCTCCTTTCTTTTCCATTGCCCTGTCTGTAGGAGAAGGCGACTGGACACTGAGGAAAGAGCCCTCCAGCTGCCAGCGTCAGGCCGCCATGACTACAGAGTGAGCCTAAAGCCAGCCTGAACTGCATAGGGATAGCCTGCTTCAATAGGACCACAGAAGACATAGAAAAGGAGGAGAAAGCTGAACTATCACATGGCCTATTTGTATGAGAATTCCCAAGTATAAACGTAGGAATGAAGGAGACACAGCCCATAGAAAGTGTGTGGGGGGGGAGCAGAGGGATTGCAAATGGAAGTGGATGGGGGTGTAGGGAAGACAAAAAGGGAAGTAAAATAAAAGGTGAGAACTGAGAGCGAGGTGGAAAGAGACCAACAGCTTCTGGCCCTGCAATGCAGTTCCAGGCTCCAGATCTTTTCACACAAGGCGGGGGCAGGGGTCCCTGCCTAGGCCCCAAGGTTCAGCCTCAGGGCCCCCCCCCCAAGTGCCTCCTGACTCAGAGCTGCGCTGCTGCCTCCTCCCCTGCTGCCACTTCCTGCTCTGCAAGGACTCCCAGGGATTGACTTGCAGCCCAGCCTTTCCCCAACAGTTCTTCCGGCCTCTGAGCTGAGCGGCAGGGTCTCTGGGGGGTAATGTTGCTTTGGGAAGGGGCAGTTATCATGGGTCTCACTGGGGAACCATGATTGCTTAGGGAGTCAGGAGAACCACCAGCAAACAACACCTTCTCCTCCTTTGTTCTAAGTGAACCTGGAACGTGTTCGAGCCCTTCTGAAAGGCAGGGAACAGGAGCATTTCTTTCTCTTGTCTTCACTACGAGTAGGTCACAGCCTCATACCTGAGTGGGAAAGTGGGTTCATGGGCGCAGGTCTTTAATCCCAGTGGTATGAACTCTGAGACCACACGTAGAGGTAAGCCAGTCTCTGGGCTAACCATCAAACGAGTACACATAGGGCCCGAGGACCTTAGTTCCAAGCAAACACCCCGGGTTCGATTCTCAGTATACAAACATAAATATGTAAAATCAAAATAAACAGGGTCCACTCACTTTCACTTAAGAAGCACCCTGGAGCCAGTCCCTTGCACGGGGCATGAAGTTTGTGCCTGGGTCTGCGTTTACAGCAGGCTCTGCAACCTGCACCCATATTGCGCATGCGCGCCTGCATTTTGCCCTCAGCTCCAGTTTGCATGGTCATTTTGCACATGGCAACTAAGGCTGCACCTTTTCCTTTTTTTTTTTTTTTTTTCTACAGGGTCTCACTATGAAACTCATAGTGATCTACTTGTTTCCGGCATCCAAGAGCTGGGATTATAGGCTTTCTGAGCAGCCCCACTGACCCAGAGATGGGGAGGCTGGGTTCAGGGGTTGACTTCAGCTCTTTTGAGCCTGTGGCCTTGATCCACAGAGCTTCTCTTGAACCTCGACGCCCTGGCAAGCGCACATCTTGTGCATCCTAGTGACATCGTGACTCTTCTAAGCAGACCTCATCAGCATCATACTTGAAGTAGAAATGCCCTAGCGTGCTCGAGAGACGGCCAGCATGGCAGGCGGGGCCAGGAACCGAACTCTGGCTCCCATGCTACCCTAAGCAAGCACTTAATACACTGAGCTATACAGCGAGCACTTAAGACTACACTATGCAGCTGAACTTCAGCTTTGTGCGGCTCTATGAAGGCTTTGAATAAACAAATATCCAATGAGGGGCGATATGTAAATGAGAGCTGCAATGGCTGCTGGGTATTGCAGCACCCATGGTCCTTATTGTGTCAGAGAAAAAGCTAGATTTAGACACAGTCTGCAACCTAAAGGGCTCCTTTCTACTTCAAATAACCAGTTTAACCCAGATGCAAAAATGTGACGTCAGGTGAATTGGGGAAAACACAGGGTAGAGGCAGGTTCCTCCTTTCCGCCGCCAGTGTCGCGGCTGGGGGAGGGCGGGGGAGGGGACAGTGCAAGTGTGCAGGCCCGTGAAAGGCCCACGGGCCACGCCTCAAGGGGGCTTCGGGCGTCCATCATTCTGTGCCCGAGAGGTGGAAGTGGGCACATCGGTTCTGGAGGAGCTCCAGCTTGGAGGCCTCTCCAGTAGACAAGGAATAGATCCAAGGGAACCGAGGGCACCCCAGGTGAAGTAGCCATTCCCAGGGTACCCTGTACTGGAAACAGGAGCCCACAGACGATCCTGGAAGTGGACTGTGGAACTTCTGCGCTGCCCAGTGGGCTGCACAGTTCAAGCCCAACCACACCAGTAAGTTCCTTCCCCTCCGAGGTGGGCCACTGCTCCATCCAACGCCACAAGGACCAAGAACCCATGAAGTGGGGTGTGCCTGCCACGCGGTGTGGGCACCTTAGGGTTCTCCAGCTGGGCCCTCTGTGTTACCCAGGGCAGTCCACATGTTCAACCTCCACCTTGGTCTTGGCTCAGCTGAGGAATGCGCAGGAACCACCATGGCCCACCCACAGGGGAGGGAGTAGTTGGGGACACACCAATTAACAGGGTGGGACCTGGGTTTGACCCTGAGTGGGACAAGGTCCTGGTGGGGTAGCGGAGCAAGCCCCAGCTTAGCACTAAATATGGCAACACGTGGAGGCCTCGGAGAGTGGTGGGTTCTTGGGAACAATGGGAGCATGGGGTGGGGCAGGGCAGGCCGGGGTGGGCCTTCCGGTGGGCGCGGCTTGATGATGGACATTCGGGGGCTCCCCGAGTCCCTCTGTGCTCCAGCCTCGGTACACATTGCAGCGAATGAGAGCACAAGGGTGTTTGTGTGAACTTCCATGATGTTAAGGCGCCCTGAGGAGCTCACCAGGTCAAATCACCGCTGTCTTTTCTTGAGCAGATCCCGAGGATGAGGAGGACCTGCTTGAGCACACTGAGCTGGACGCTAGGTCGGCCTCTAGGCCTCTGTCCATCGCAGCCACAGCGCTAGGGTGAGGAGAACTGAGTTGGGCTGCATGGGGTCAGGGGGACCCTGGGAAAGAGCAGAAGGGCCGCAAGGAGGGCCACAGTCTTGTGTCCCCACAGCAGCATACCAGAGCACGGCGCCTGGCGGGGGATTCCATTGTGGAAGCAGAAGCTGGTTTCTGAGCCCTGGAGGCTCACTTTCCAGTGCTCACTTTCTGCCCCTTTCCTTGCCCCGATTGTACCTAGAACTGTCGTCCTATTCCTCGCAGCCCGTGGCTATCACAGTACCACAGGACACGCCCCTTTACAGACAGCACACGCATTACACTGTGCACAGCCTGCCCAGCTTGCCCATCTGGCAGGTGATGCTGAGGTAGCAGGGGCACCCTGCATCTCCTGCAGCCCATGTCAACCCTACTACGCCAGAGCACTAAGGGCTTCAGATTGTGTTCGCATCTACCTGCCTGGGGAGCTCAGTCCAACCACGTGGGCATCAGGCCTGACTGGTACCCTTGCCTTATCACAACAGGCAGCTACCACACACACTGCCCAGTCACAGGACTTTCTGAGGAATCTGCATCAGGGGAGGTCAGTGGTTGTGGGGCCAGGTGAGTTTGGGGAGCTTTGCCAGGGAACCCGTCCATCATTGAATAGTTCTCATTTATCCTGGAAGGCAGGGGTGGTGGAGGCAGGGGGTAGGGCAGGCACTGAGAGTGACCTCTTCCCTTTTGCAGTGACAGGCTGTGCAGCCGTGGCCTGCTGCTGGCTTCCTGCTTGGCACCAGCCCAGACTTCTTCGCGTCCCAGAACACCTCAGAACACTTCGCTGGTGAGCGCTAGATCCAGCTGGACAAGGAGCGCACCATGGCTGTGGTGCTTCTAGAGGACTGGTACACGGGGATGGACATGGACCCCAAGAAAGCCCTGCTGATTGTGGGCATCCCTGTGCAGTGCAGCAAGGCTGAGATCAAGGAGACTGTGAGAGCAAGCCTGCACCCGCTGAGCGCGTTCAGGGTGGTGGGCAGGATGTTCAGGAGGGCGGACAACGCTAAGGCCATCTTGATCTAGCTGTTACTTATCCCGCCATCCCCAGTTGCATACTAAGTAAGGAAGATGCCTGGGAGGTGGTGGTGAAACCCCGTAGCTCCGATGAAGAGTTTCTCATCAGGCTGAAATGCTTCGTGAAAGATGAGGGCCAGAAAATGGAGGATGTGGCTAGAAGCCTGGAGTTAGGTGCCCCTTCTGGGGAGGACATAGGCCCAGGGCCTGTGAGCCCACCCACGTCAGGAGACCTGCAGGCTGGGAGAGAAAGTGAGTGGTGCCAGAAACTGCGAGTGTTTTCCGGAAGTCCTACCCCAGGCCCTGGCGAAGAGGCCTTCGAGGCCTGGCTGGAGCAGGTGACTGAGCTGATGCAGCTGTGGCAGGTGTCAGAGGCAGAGAAGCTCAGGCTCTTGCTAGAGAGCCTGCGGGGCTCAGCGCTGTCCACCATGCGGGTGCTCCGGGCCCAGAAGAATTCCATGTCTGTGCAGCAGTGCCTGGACGCCCTCAAGTAGATCTACGGCCCCAGGGAGGACCCTAAAACCGAGAAGTCCATGTTTCTTCAGACGTGTCAGAGGCCTGAAGAAACGGTGATTGCGTTCCTGCTGCGCATAGAGCCCCTGCTGCAGAAAGTGGTACGGCACAGCCCATTTTCAGGGCAGAGCATGGACACATTCGCCTCAAGCATGTGCTCACTCGGGCCTCCATGAGCGCTGCCTTCAGGAGCAAGCCAGAGCTCTTAGATCGGCAGTGGCGCCCGCCCACTTTCCTGGAGTTGGTGAAGCTCCTTCGAGACCAGGAGGCCTGGGAGAACACTCTGGCCGGGAAGATGGAGAAGCAGAAGAACCTGGACAGGAGAGGAAGGGTTTCAGGCGCACAGGAGAAAGCCCGGGCTGGTGCTCCTGTGGTTCAGGGCATTGCTCTGAAGGAGCCTGTTGCCACTGTTGCCACCAACCTCAGTGAGAGCTGCCCCCAGCCCATGGCGAAAGTGATCCCATTGGCCCAGAAGCGCCTGGGTTGGCTGTGTAACAAGGACAAGGTGGAATGGAGCACCACCACGTCCAAGTGGCTGTGGGTTGAACGCAGGGCAGGGGTAGGAGAGGAATCGGGAAACAGGAGAGGGGCTGGGGCCTGGAGCCACCCCAAGCCTTAGGAAGTCCAGGCACAGTATGTGCCTGTGAGGCTCATCCTGACAGAAAGCACCAGTGTCATCGGGAACGGGCTCAGTTGAAAGCAGGGCCAGCAACAGCAGCAGCAGCAGTTGCCTTAATCTGTCCTGAGGGGCCGGCGATCCAGCCACAGGCCCAGAACCAGTTCCTGCCCACTCACCTTCCTCCAGCTAACAGGGCCTCCCACACAGGGCATCACATTCCACCTCGCTTGGAGATGCCCAGGATCAAGCACCCCGTTCCTGGCAGGTGCCAGAGATGCAGTGAGGGAACAGCCAGCCCAGGACTCATGAGGTAGCATGGCCCAGGTCAGTCCTGAGTTGGGAATGTGCCCACTTCATCAAAGAAGAGGCTGAGGACAGTGCGGTTGGAGCTCTGCCCAGACCTCCTGCTCAATCAAGCTGCCACCTTGGGATACCCACCCTGTGCTTACCCAGCCAGGGAAACCCACTGGGTCCATAGCCATATCAGGCATTGTGACACCTGTCGCAAGACATGGTTGGCCATAGGGAGCCAGCACATTTATGTCAGAGGAAGAATGCAGAGAAGGGATGTTGGGCAGGGGAACATGCAGGGTGCCACCCGAGTTCAGGATCAGCTGTGCATCACTAGGTGAACCCCATGAAACCTGGACCCTAGAGTCTCTACGTGCACAAAGCCTGAGCTCCACACCCAAGTCCCTGAGGGCACACAGTATCTGTAGGCAGCTCACCAGGGACCCAGGAAGAAGAGAAAAAGAGGCAGTCAGTGCAGTGCGTTGCTGGTGAGCTGGTGCTATGCAATTTGAGCAGGGCACTGAAGGAATGGACACCAAGAGGGAGAACCCCGCCACAAGGCCAAATACAAGGCCACTGCAAACCCTGTTGAGCTGGACAGCTTGCCTGGAGGTCCCTGAGGGACAGCAGCAGCCTGGCGGAGTACAGCTAGAGGTGCCATGTGCAGCTGTGTCTTCCCCTGAGGGAGGTGTTCTGGAGAGGAGCCTTTCTCAAGCGCGCTGCCTGCCTGCCTCTCCCAGCAGGGCCCATAGCCCCTGCACCCCTCCTCTCACTGTTGTTGTGTCCCTCACTCACTGCTTTGTGTCCGTGGAAGCCCACCCGTGTCTGTAGCCCCCTCATGACCCACGGTGCTGGCAAACGTCCACCACACACTAGCCACCTGCTTGGGCTACACTGTGAGGTTTGGATCACCCTGTGCAGAGGGCCTGGCTCAGCAAGGCCTCCTAGCTGGTGTCCTGCATCCCCAGCCCATAACCTGAGCTTCCTTCTGTGCCAGTTAAGGCTGGGCCTGCTCCCATCTGGAGAACCCAGGCTCTGCTTTCTTCAGCATATCCAAGCTTCTCCTTGTGGCCTGTGCATGTCTCATCTAAGAAAGTCCTCTTCAGAGCCCAGTCATGGGAGGAGGAGAAAAGGGTGGACCCCAGAAGACATACACTGCAGCTATGACAAGCAATGGGACAACTTTGCACAGGAGGAACTGCACCAGGATCAGGACTACAACTCTGGATGGGTGGAACAGGACCAGCGATGCAGGGAGAGGGCTGGGGACTTTCTTTGATATTCCAGGCATGCTGTTTGTACTGTAGTTTCCTTGGTTTGCGGAGGTTTACCCTGCTGTCCTTCGTGTTATCTAGACCATGTACTGTGGTGGGCAAGGGCAGGGCCACCTGGGAGTGGTGTTTGAAGTGAGTGGACCTTGGCAAGTGTCACCAACCCTGGAGAGGCAGCTCTGTGTCCCTCACACATGGAAGAGATGTGGCAGGAGCTGGGCATGCCAGAGGTACTATCTCTGTGCTCTTGTGTCCCCAGTGGTTCAGTCAAACTCTTCTTCAATAAATTTCATCAGCTTCATCGCGTGTCAGCTAAAGGGAACTGTGGAAGTGGTAAGGAGCGGAGGAGGGGTGGGGGGCAGAAGTGCTGTATATGGCTCAGTGCACGGGTGTGTGTGGGTCCCCTCCCCCAATGGGCTGTGGAGTGTTCTGGGCTGGCCGGACCAGTGCAACAGAGTCATGGTGGGCATGGGCAACACTGGAGCACACAGAAAGCCCGGCATGAAGAGATGGACAGGGGACTGGGGCCACGTAGATGGACCTCAGGTGCGAGTAGCCTTGGCAGTCTCGGTGGGCTCTGCAAACACTGAGCATCAGAAGCCCCGAGTGCACACCCAGCCAGGGAGGAAAGTTCAGGTGGGAGCCAGGTGGGGAGGACCACCGGGACGGGTCCGCCTGAAGGAAGCTCATTGGTCTCCATTTAGGTGAGCCCTTGCCTTCTTCCATGCATGGAGCTGGCTGGGAAAATCCTCTACCCTCTCAGTTGGCTTTGGGAAATGCACCTCGGTCCACCAGAGATGCTGATGCCTAGCTTTGAGGCAAAGCCACAGGTCCATGGTGCCCTGCCCATAGCTCCCTCCTCCTAAGCCTGACCTCACCCAGTCATGGCACAAGGCACACTGTCTGCTGGGGCTGAGCCTCGAGAAAGAGTCTGGGACTCCCCTGGGATGGCAGGTCAGACAGTATAGCTAAAGTCATGGACCAAAGGCAGAGACTCCTTCCTTAAAGTCTTACGCTGAGTCTTCCAAGCTTAGGGGCTTCCTGGTACCACAATCGAGTCCCGGATCTGAAGACATCTCCCTTTGTCTTACAGAGGGCCCACGGTGCTTCCCCCCTAGCCCAGCTCACAGCACTCAGGTGCTTCCCAACACCCTCACAGCCAGCCCACCTTGAGCCACTGCCCTCCTCACCAGGTAGTAAAAGCCAGGTGTGGCCCACCTCACGTGGCTTCTTTCCAGCTGGCCCGTTGCAGCTGGACGAAGGTTCTCCAGGCTCTCCACCTGGGCAGCCATGACTTTGTCTCTTTATTCTGAGCACGGTTCATGCTAGAAGTGTGCCCAGCCCTACAGCTGAGATCAACAGCGCAGCCACACAAGGCTCTGGTCTCGCAGCTCGAGCCACCTCGTGAGCACCGTGCAGCCCCTGTCCTGTGTCGTGCTCAGCCGCACACGGCTCACCAGGCTCCACTCTATGCCAAGTTGAGGACCCACACATGTTACAGGGCCCAGTGATTCTGGTGCTTTCTCTGGGCTGAGACAGAAAGGCCTAGGTGGGCGCTCCTGCTCCTCTGTCGGGCACTGGCTCAAGCTCTGCCTCCTTTCCCAACTGTACCCACTATAGGCCCACTGGGGCTGAGGGTCCTTCTTAAAGTAGCCCCCGAGTCCCTTGCCCA
>PVKN010007731.1:0-26154 GCA_004027915.1 Capromys pilorides
ACTGGAAAAAAAAGAAAGGAAGAATAAGTCTTACTATATACTTGTTGTTTTCAGTCCTTATCTCTTGAGGTCAGCAGGTCAAAATGATCTCTTCTTGAGAACAGAGTCCTGACACAGACTTGAGAGCCAGAAGCACATTATGGGCTGTCAACCTGCTCCTGAGCATTGGTGGGGAGGAGAAGGCATCTTGTGCCATGACTGTCACAATGGCCTGGCAGTCTTGTGAGAGACAAGACAGAATAGATGAAGCAACAGCAGAGCAATGTTAATTGAAGATAATCAGCAGTGATGTCATGCTGCGAAGCAGTCCTTGATTTACAGTCATGGCCTACATGCCTAAAAATAGGTGTCAGGTGAGCAAGGAAGTAGGTGAGCAGAGAAATGCAGAAGCAAGAGTTGGCCCCCAGGGAGATATGCATCAGGCCACCCCCGGGGAGAGTTGGCAGAACTGCTTTATGTAGGTGCTTCAGTCACAGTTTAATCCCATCACAGATCTTTTGTGAATTTTTAGCTTTGAGGCATTCATCACTAGTTAAACGAATTTTGATGTAGGGCTTTTCCTACTTCTTTAGGAATGGAATAGGCACCCAGGTATCACCATCAGAATAACTCTTGGTCACCTGCCTTTCCCATATGGGACACAACTTAGGATATTTGCCCCCAAACCCTTCAAATTGCAAGGAAAGAGTTACTTCCACTATAAAACTGTTAGAAGGAAGGAAGTGAAAATGGAATGAGGTTTTAATCTTACTTCCAAGCCATATTGTGCATAATAATGTCTAATTGCAATCTTTTTTGTAAAATGAGTAATAATTTAGATGCACTAAAGTCAATATTTAATTAGCCATAAGTCCAAAATAATTTGTTCCTTTGCTAATGTGAAATTCCTACCATTAGGAAGAAAAATCCAGGGTAAATGAGTAATTTTTTGCTTCTAATTCTAGATGTAAATATGATTTAAATCATTGGGTTCATTAATTCATGACTTTGTGTTAAACACAGTGGAAAAGAAATGCCCAGCAGACTAGCTGGCCATATACATTATAAGGAGTCAAAAAATATCCAATTATTATTTTTAACAAAACTGTATAATTAAGCTATAATCTACAGTGAAATTTACTGAGTATTCTAAAGTTTTCTTTAATGCCCTCATTCTATGTTGTTTCCACTTGGGTGGATTTAAAACACACAATAGGAAGCATTTGAAAATGCTGTTTTTAAATTCTATTGGACCCTCCCCACAGTACTCACTACCTCATGATCTCATGTTGACAATAATTCTGCTTTCTGTACTTTAACAACCTTATTATCTCAGCCATGATCTCAGACTTATAACTTGTAATTATCTCACTGTGTCAAACAGGTCTTCAGTGATTGACAGTCCCCTCCACCTCTCCAAAGCATAGATGCTCTCATGGCTCTGCAGAACACGTCTGTTTGTTATTCACCCCCCCACATTCTTTTTTTTTTTTTTTTTTATACCATGAATCAAACTCAGAACCTTATACTTGCCAGGGAGGCATTTTGCCACAGAGCTATATCCCCAGCCTGCCATTCACCTTGAAAAGAAAAATTGCTACTGATGATCCCTTGGATTTCTATAATGTTTGCAATAGCCTGTGTCTTTGAGATTTTCTTTTGCAAGTGGTTAGCATCTTTGGATATTTTCAGAACTTTGCAAGCTTTACCAAATAGAAGGGTTTTTGGTAAATGTAGGTAAGCCAAATTATTTTAAGTGCAATAGAGCTTTCAAACAAATCATATAGTTGCTGCTTTGTAGGTAAATGATTCTCTTACAAAGCCAATAATTGCTTTCTAATGCACAGTGTCTATGAAACCGGAATTTAATTCATCAGGTTTGTTTAAAGCAGGTATTCACTAATCTGAGGGCTGGTCTTTGGAATGAATTTTAATTTGAAGAATGCAAGAAGCAAAGGAAGATTACCCTTCTTACATTCTTCTTACATTGGCACGTTTGATGATTGCTAAGTAAAGATTAATGTGCTGCTGCAAGCAAAAGGGAACCTAAGGACCCTGAGGTGGCTTGAGCCAGTCAGAGCAAAAGAGTCAGGCTTGTAGCACAGGTGCTGTCTGAATACCTCTGATTTTTCTCTTCCAATTTACAAGGTTCTTTGGGAGATTATACCCTACAAAAACAAAACAAAAACACTCTAATGTTCTAAATTCCTTAAAAAGAAAGGCTAAACCTGCATCAGATTCTCTTCCAAATAATAGCAATAAAGATGGATGGGATCTAGCAGAAAGACATTCATAGGCAGAACAAGCAAATGTCTAAGCTGATGTAGTAAATCAAAACCTCTAGGACGGAAAAGGAAGCAATTAGCTGAACAGGCATGAAGAACTTGAAGAACATGAAACTAAAACCAAGACCTGTTTCCTATTGAGACAGGCTGGACTACCCTTTAAATTCATCCCCTGTGCTCCTAGTTTACATGCTTCTGTCTTGTGTTGCTACCATCTGATCCTCCAGGGAGGAAAAAGAATCTGACTTTGTCCCTGCCAGACCTTCAAAGTGAACGAACACAGTCCTTTGTCTCAGAGCTCTTCCTCCTTCCCAAAATGCTGATACAGTTGCTACAAAACAGCGGAAATGGGATGGTGGGAGTGGGGTCAGGTTGTGCAGAAAAAAGAATTTTTCTTTCTGCAACTGAGACAGAATGCATTTCAAGTCATCTCCCCAGGGATGACAGATCTGTTCAATCGATGACCTAGACCCTATGTGCTTTCAGAGTTTCTTTCGGGGCCTCTATGCCCACTGTAGGAATGAGGAGGAAAAGCTGCACCACCTTTCCATTCTGGCTCTCTTGCTGCCTAAATCTGCCTTGAGACTTTTAACTGAATGCTCTTTAAGGTGAGGCATTTTTCTAAAGGAAACCTCCAATTCTGACTGCTTGTTTTAATCAACCTCTTTGAACTTTTCTTTTGGGCTTTCTAAATCCTCAGTGTGCCTGACTGCTGGAAGTTGAGCAAGAGGGCATTTCAAGAGATCAATGAAAGATAATAGGAAGCTTCTGAACTCTTCTAGTTTAAAAGAATGCTGTTTTTAGAAATCATGAACAAGAGTACTATTATGAGCATTTAATTATCTCTATGAATATATTACAAATTCCATCACTAGAATGTAATAACTCAAACCTACTTGTAATGAAGTTTAAATGAATTTCATTCCATGAAAATGAGATAAAAAATCAGATAGGCAAACAATGATATTTTCCCCTGTTGGTTCCTCATAATTGGTGGTCCATCAAAACAGATGAGGAATGCTGTTTCTGACACGTAAGATATGATATAAATATAATTTTCATTATAAATCCAAGCCCCTATTACATAATATTATAGGGCAACTCCAACTGCTTCAAAGACATTGTGAAACCTTTTCATAAAAAAAGCTGAATAAAGTTTAATACATGAGTTGAAAAATTATATCTATGACTTGAAAGATTTTTTGAAGGGCAGAAGCACATATAATTTTATAAATATATTAATTCTACTACTCATATACTAAAATACAAATCTTTGCCAGGAGCCAAAGGCATGTTGTCAAAACAATTTCAGATTGGGCTTTAAATATCAAAAGAAAATAAATGAATATTTGAAATACATCCATGTTTGACTATTTAAGTATTATGCTATTTATGAACCTTTTATTTTTCTTTCTGATTATATTTGCATTTTGGTAAATTGTGTCTTAGGAATGTATTTCCCAACATGGTTAGTTTTATAATAGAGGATGCAAAATTCTTACCCAAATATCTATTTCAACTTGGATAAAATTTTTAAACCGAGCCATGGAGAGAGGGATTTAAATAAGTGCATGTATTATGATGTAGATTTACAACCATACATTATACATCACATTTAGTGGGATATTTACAAAAAGTTGTGATGCTGGCAAAGCATTTATGGTAGTGAAAAAAGGCAAAATTCTTAAATTTTATATGTTATATGAGTTCAAATACCTAAAACAAACTGAAAACAAAAATGTTGAGTGGGACAGTGGCAGGGTGGGACAGTGGTTTAGGGTTTTTCTGGTTTATGTCCTTTCAGTCTTTTTCTAACAAGAATATGTTACTTTTGTATTTGTGATTTGTAACCAAGTTTCAAAAGACAAATTCCTCTCTGTGTCTTTCTGAACTCAGTGATTCTTGTTTAATCCTTTTATTTTTACAAAGCTTAGAGATAAATACCCTTCAGTTATTGCAGTAAAGAGTTCTACGACTATTGTGGGTATAATCCAGTTTCACAGAGTGGGAAGATTTTTGTTTAAAAGTGCCACATCATGCACCCAGTTATTCTACTTCAGTCAGTGCCAGACTGCATGTATGGTGGCCCCATCAGATTATATTACCTAGTGACCTTGTGGCTGTTTCAGTTTGTGTAAGTCTGCTCTATGATGTTCACACAATGATGAAGTTGCATTTCACAGACCCTATGCAGTCCTTAAGTAATATATGACTATATGTAGTGCATTATGCATATGTTGAGTAACTGTCAGCAATTATTTAGGGCAAACAAAAAATACTGCTTTTTACTCCACCAGGTTAAGGCAGATGGCTTATAGCAGTGGTGGCAAACCTGTGGCATGCATGCTGCAATGGGCTCTTTTTATCACTGAAAGCTCTAAGAGGTTCTCCATCACTTCAGAGTCTAGTGAACAATAGTGTGAAGGAAAATACAGACAGAAAACTCAAGATAGTTCCAAAAGAGACTCAACTGTTATTTCCAGAGAGGCTGAGCTGAACATCAGAAGAGATCTTCTTTTTGGAGTTGGAGATGTTTAGTTGGGAGCTCTGGTAGGGCTGGGGCTAACATGGAGAGACCAGAAGAAACACTGCTCTATATTCAGGAAAAATAGCATGGCCTGGAGTAGGAACAGAAAGAGTGGGACTCAAGAAAACAAGTGCGGAGTCAAACTGGACCCAGAGTGGCAGAACAGCCCTGACTCATGAGGCTAGAAGCAGCCATCCACTCTTCAGGATCCAAATACCAGAACCAAACGAGGCTGGTCTATTCCCTATAACCACCTACCTGTGGACAGATTGCATCTTGTCAATTACCATTAGAAAGAGTTATTTTCATTACTACATTCATAAAGATGGACAGCTCTGTATGCCGCTCTCATGGAGATCACCTTGCATGGAGATTTCGGCAGAGGATAGAAAAAAGAATTTCAAGCTCTTCCAGAAATAATGGCAAAGGCCCAGAGCTCTGTGCTGGTGCACATGCCCTTTGATGGCCCTGTCGAAGGTAGCTGTGCTAATTAAATTGGCATTCTTTATCAGCACTGCAGTAGCTCCTTGGGAACATTCATATTTCAACAACGAGCTTGTCTCTGTGATATCCTCTCTATTTTTTCAATAATTCTGTTCCCTATATGACCTCCTGCCATGGCTGCTGTAGGAAGGCAATTTGGCAGGTCCTGAATCCAACCACCTGTCCTCCCTCACAGATAGTCCAAGTCATCATTATGTCTTTTAAAAAATTTTAATTGTCAAATAAACATTGAATACATGGAAGGTGTTCAATGTGATGATTTGACAAAGGTATATAGTGTATTACATTATCACAGTCAAATTAATTAACACATGCAACACCATCCATGTTGCATCTAAGATCTTCATAACTTGTTCATCTTACCATCAAGTTCATGCCCTTTCACTAAGAGCTGTCCACCTCTCCACCTGTCTGCAACCCATATCAATCACCATTCTGTTACTCCAGTAAATTGGTGAATTTTTTTTAGCTAGACTATGATTTTAAAAAACTCTAGATAATTTTGCCTCTTCAAGCTCATTCTTCAAAGAGTGACCAGAGCAACTAAATTGTAAGTTCTGTGTTGATACTATAACACTGCCTGCCTGCTAGAGTTCCAGGGTCTGTAGCACACTTTCAGTGTTAATTAATGAAGGCTTCATCTCTAGTTACTAGAAAATTTAAGAGATGGCCCTAGTGGGAGCTTTTAGGTCATTGGAGCTGTGGCCATAGAGGGGACTGCATGGTCCTGGGCTATGGTTCCTTCCCTTTTTCACTTACTTTCCAGTTCTGAGCTGAGTAGTTTTGCTCCACTATGCACCGCTTATATTTATATAGGTAAAGTGAATTTAGAATCACAAATCCAAAGCAGTAGATCGTGGAATGAAACATTGGAAGCTGCAAGTCAAAAGAAACCTTAAGTATTTGTTATAGTGATAGTAGAGTAATCCGTGCTTAAACCCTGCATGGTTTTCCCATTGTGAACATCAATCCCAAAGGCCTCCAAGGATCTACATGACCTAATAAACTCTGATCTCTGAGATCATCTTATTGATATAGGGGAATGAGATTCCCAACCTGAATAGTACCTGGGATGAGTTTATGTTCTCTAAAACTGAGGAATGAATTTTAGGAACAGAGGTTAAGAGCAGAATATTTATTGGGGAAAGAAAGCTTCTGTCCAAGAGAAGGATAGTAGGGGGCTCAGGCAGGTTGTTCCCAGGAAGCTGTGTCTTTCAGGGACTTTTATAGAGTAAATCTATGAAGTGAAGCGAGTCTAAGGTGGAGAACATGGGAATTCACTTAGGTGGTCATGAGGTGGGACCATAGTATGGCCAACGAATGAGATTACAAGCACCACTGCTCAAGTAAAATTGCTTACATTGGAATCAAATTGGAAGTAAGTCATGTAGCACACAGGTGTAAATACAGAACAGTTTATCCCTTAGTCAGCTGGTAGCAGTTGAATTAGTGACTCTTCCTGGCTTCCTGAAGGTGATAATCAATCCCAGATGCTTATCTTTAGGAAAGTAAGCGTTTGTTCGATCTTTGGTCTTTAGGTTTGGCCCACAGCAGGAGCATCCGTCTCTTTCACAGTTGCATCATATCATATCTTCTGTGCCATCTCCTTGAGGGACTAACCCTGTCTGAATGCCTATAATACTTTTATCTAATTTAGCTGCCTATGACACTATGTCATTCTATCCTGTAAATATCACACTCAGGCTACCCTAATCTTTCACTTCTTTCTTGAACCCACAAGCCTGCTCCCTTCTCAGTCTTCGCACTTGTTGGTGGCTTTGCTGGTGCAACTTTTCCTCCTACTTTTTTTTAGATTGATTGTGTCATAAATGTAGTTTTTTAAGTGAGAGGCTTTCAAGCACAGCAACTATGCATAAATACTTCTTAAAAGCCTAACATTTTGCTAAGCAAAATGATCAGTGTTTTGCAATCATGTTGTCTAAAAGTCAGGATAGTGAGGCAGGAGACCCAGGGTCCTCCCCAGGGAGAAAGACACCTGACAAGTCCCTGAGAGATCTCTGGAGTAATACCTCCTTAATAACTTTACCAAAATCCCAGCTTCAGACTTACTCTTTATGTAGCTTAGCTCCTTATCATCAGCCCTCAACACACAGGTCCTTCAGCGAAGACGCCCTCCCAAGCACTAAGCACCTCACCCTGTCTCTTTTGTCCCTCTGTCATTTTACCCAAAGCACTTTGCACAATCTGAAGTGATATTTATTCATTTGTTTGCTCACATATTTTGGTTTTTGTTTCTTCATTCTAGAACTTCAGACTCATCATAACAAGGCTTTTGTTTCCTTTGCTCACTGCTATAGCCCAGATGCCCAACCTTATCTTCACAGGTTGTGCCAAGGGTCTGTATTAAAGCAATCCACATCCAGGAGCTTTGTGTAATTTTTTTTATTAGTTTTCCACAATGTATCCATTTTCCAAAACATTTTTTATCTCCTGAACTGCTTGGTAAGGTTTTTACTAATAGATTTGCCCGTCATGTTCAAACAAAATCTAAAAACTCTGCTATTTTAGTTCACTACAGCCCTACCAGTCAAATTTATAATTCCCATGAACTCTTTTAAGGTATCGAAAAGTATCTTAATGATTTTCCCTTCCCTTTTCAATGTTTTCAGATTTACATAGTCAAGGAACTCACAAGCTAGAAACCTAGTGGGTTAGTCCCAAAGGATTTTGCCACTATAAGATCCTATAGAGAACTGGAATAAGTCAGCTAATCAAAAAATAAATGTTCTTTTATTTATGTAGATAAAGTGAATTTAAGACCTACGGCAAGTTGAGCTTGCTGAGCTAACAACAAGGGCTAAAACAAATATGTGTGCAAGCTAAACAAGATGAAAAGCAAGGAAAATATTCACTCTTAAGACTCTGTAGTGGTGAATTATCCCATAAAAAATGATGTCTTCCAAAGCTGGTAGCTCTCTCTCCTTAATATGAAAGGTATGTCATATCTGGCAGCCAGCAAAAAAAGAGAAAAGTTTACAAGAATAAAAATAAGCACACTCATGGTGCTATAAATAAGAGGTGAGCAGGCAACCAGCTCCAAGGAATACCAGCCTCACCAAAGCACAGAGGATCACAAGCGGCTGTTTGGAGAATTGCAGCACACCCCTAACAGTGGAGGTACCAGCAGTTTATAATTAAGAATTTTAATTTCATACTTGGCCTCATAAGAATCATCACTAAGATGATTTGTTTGTCAACATGTCTGATGTACTGCAGGAATTGAAGCAAAAGGCACATGCCATACTCAAATATAATCAGAGTTTAATTTCCAAGAAGAGCACCTCCAACAATAACAACAAAACCCTCCCCAATGTATTTTTATAACTGTCATTTGGCATATTCCAAAGGAATGGGCTTATTTAGAGTGAGGCAGTCTGTAAATTTAATTACCAGGCAGTTGATACCCAGCAGAACCACCACCTAGGAGACAAGGCACACACAGGCTTCCAACAAAATCATTCCATCTGTTCAATGGGCAGCCTGGAAAGAAATTTAAGTTTACAATTTCTTTATTTATGTAATTAGCACAGGGTCTAAACGGTCTGCAGGGTCTAAACGGTCTGCAGGGTCTCACTATGTAGATCAGACTTGTAGTGATCCTCTTGTTTTCAGCTTCCCAAGCACTGGGATTAAGACGTGGGCCACCATGCCCAGTCTCAATTGTCATCTCAGCATGCCCAAGGGGCGGGGCTGGCACGGCACTCCAGGAATGAATTTGCAATTTGATAGGTATTTCTTCAGAGCACTTTTTTAAAGAAAAGGAGCTTTGGCACACATGCTTGTGTTCTAATGGGAAGGAAATGGCAAGAAAAAGAAGAGTGAAAAGTTACTAGATCTATTCAATCCTCCCAAGACTTCATAGTGTCAGGAGATGCTGAAACCTGTCATCCTTTTATGTTAATAAATGCTAATGGTATGACTGGGTTTTTTTTTTTATGGTTAGGTTTTAAACAAATGGAAAGATTTGATTTGATTTTACTACTTCACAATGAAGGGCGGCTAGATTTGTATTTGTGTGGAAGGGTAGAAGCACCTTCCCTGGAAGACGATAAACCCGAGTGGAGTTGATGGATAAATTGTAACCTTCAAAGACAGTAAATTCAAAAGCCAGCATTTTATTAAGGCAATAACTTTCTTCTGGGTCCTCAATGCTCCTGATTTGTTTTTTCTTTTTATGGAGGAAAAGCATCATGTGCATGAGCTAAGGAAAAGAAAGCTTGTGTTTGGAAGGGTTTAACTCATCTTTTTAATATTGAGTTAGTGCAGATGGGCACATGGCATCATTTCTAACTGTGCTCTCTCTTCTCCTTAGTCCTTCTCAGAGTAAAATGGACCCAAACATGAATGCCAGGGACCATGATAAAGTTATTTAATTTCTGAGTCTCTTTTCTTCATCTGTAAGAATGGGCATAGTGATATGACTCTGTGGGGTGGTTGAAATGATTATGTGAAATCAAGTTTGGAAAGACCCAGATGGTGCACGACACAGGGAAGTCATCCAGAAAGAGCTAATGCCACACAGCTTCTCCTTGATGATCACTTCTTTTCTAATCTTTTTTTCGTTTTATCCTTTTCTACTATCTCTGTACAACAGCAGTGTGTCATTGAGTCCAGGAAAGTTTCTGGGGGTATTTTCCAGGTTCTTTCCCTGTCCTGTTGCTGTCTCATTAAAGCCCCAAGAAAAAGAAAAAGTGCATTTAAGAAAGTTTCCCCAAACATTCATTTTCATGCAATTGTGACAAATGAAATTACCCCTGAGCAAAGCAGCTAAACTGAGCCGGTATAATATACAAATGCAGGGATTGAAAAGCAGGGAGGATGGGGAGGATCAGCCTGCTCAGAGAAGAAACAGGACAGCCAACATGGGCTCTCTCTCTCTCTCTCTCTCTCTCTCTCTCTCTCTCTCTCTCTTCCCCGCCCCTGCTCCCAGGACATAGCAACTGCACAGTACTACTATCATTTACTTAACTTACTCTTCCCCAAACTTTGTGCATGAGTACACTGTACATCATTTTTTGTTTTCCCATCTGTTAATGTTCCACCTGTATTTTATGTAGCACATGCACTCTGAGATTCCTGAGATTTAGGGAGAACACAACTTTATCAAAAGATAACCATAATAGAGATTTCAAACAGTAAATGGGAACTGCTGGGGTTAGCTATTGAAATTTTTGAGCTAACAACTAGCAATATCCAATGTAGTTGTGTGCAAATTGCTGCAGTGTCTTAAAGCAGTTATAAACTGAAGTGTTTAAAGGAAATCTCTTAAGTTATATTTTCTATGAGTAGAAGATAACTGGTTTGTTTTTTTCAATTTTGAAGCTAGTTTATTAACTATACATGTTTTCATTTTCAGGATAAATCTGAGTGTGAATTATTATCTTTCTGATTTAAGGTGGCAGAATGTGATTCCACTAAATAGAATTATAAAATGTTTTACTAGGGCCTTAAAATAAATTTAAAAAGTTGTTGTGTTATCATCTCTTCCGTGAGATTCTGATCTCACTGAACCAGCTCTGGTTCTACTTCAATGGCACTGGGGTGTGATATCAGGGACAGACAAGAGGTGATAGAGAAGACAACAAGAAACAGAGGAATAGTTCATGAAAAAGTTCCCTATGAAGACAAAAGAATACATTCATTAACAAATTCCCATAGAATACTGTAACTGTCAGAATTGACATACTCAGGGCCACAGGCAATTTTTGTTTACAAATGAAAAACAGCAATTCTCTACTAGCTCTAGTCTCTAGTTTACCTGAGAAAATCAAGTGGCTCTGACAAAATAATATTTTCCCAAAAGGGGGATATTAGGAAAGTCTTAAGAGATTAAGAGCCCAAATAAAGAAACATCCTAGTTTCATCACATTATTAATGAGCTTACAATATTTATAGTCACCAATGTTATGGTTACTGGTAAGGTTGGGATCTAGGATGTTTCTGTATGACACTTTTGTTAAGTGAGAATTATCTGAACACATCTTTCCTGTAACCCTACTCAGCTGGCTGCTCCTTTCCATTCAAGTACTTGGACTTGGACTAGTATCTTTCTAAGACTTTCTTTGATAATCCCCTCATGAGCTGCCATACTCTGACCTATGATTCATTTCATTATTTCATTTTATTTTCATTCTAGATTTGTGATTACCTAAAATAATTGACACACACACATATATATATATATATATATATATATATATATATATATATATATATTTCTGCACTTGTTTGGTCTATTAGCTATCTATTTTACCAAATACAAAGCACAGGGAAGCTGGGCTTCCCTGTTCTATTCTGTGTACTCACCAGATACCTGGCACACAGTATGTAAATGACTGCAAAAACAAGGACACATCTGCAAAAGCGTTGGCACTTAAGGAAGGTCATTGTTGAACCCAGTTGCCTTTCTTCTTGTTCCTTTGGAAGCTGAGAAGATCATTGGTTGTAATTTGGGGAAGGCTGTGCTCTACTTCATGGAGGGTACTGACTTCTGGAGGACAGGTAGAAATTAACCAGGTTACCAACAGGGAGACACTCTGAGCAGAGAGAACAGCTTCATGCTGCCCAGAAAAAACTTAGCACATTGTCAAATTTGTAAGTTTTTTGTATAGCAAAAGCAGTTGCAGAGGGTTCAAAAGAGATAAAAGAGAGAGGGAGATGAGATCAACTGTGGAGAGAAAGAGACTAAGAGGTTTGAGATGTGATTAAATGACTTCTGAGAAATGAAGAAAGAAAATATAGTGGTAAAGACCAATCAGTAGTGTTGGAGTCAGTCAAACCTCAGTCTAAGTTTCAGTTCCCCTACTTAGAAGCTATATGACCCACTATCTATGCCTTAGTTTCTTCATATATAAAGTGAGTATCATAACCAAAGTTATTTTAGTTACTGTTCTGTTATTACTGAGACAAATATTCTACACATGCGCTGAGGGAAGGAAAGGTTTATGTACTTCACAGTTACTGGAGGAGTCAAGACACAGCCCCCACTCTACAGGGTCTGGATGAGAGGCTGGGGCGCTGCCGGGTCCAGGATGATCAGCTCCATACCTCTAAGACAGACCACCAGTCCTGGGGTGGGGGTGGTGGGGGAGACACATGCTGTCAATTTAATGGTTCATGCCTCTCTGGCCCCACCCATCATGCCCCCCTGGTCGTCTGGCCCGGTCCCTCAAGTCCCTCAAGCCATGCCCTTGACAGACCCATGATCTACATGAGGTTTTGGGGGGACAACTAGATACAAGCCATAACAGACGTCATTTCAAACATTTATTATAAAGAATAATTCCCTATGCTAGGCACATGTAAGTACACAATGGTTTTTAGCTTTGAGTATTATTCCTGGGGATGAAATTATTAGTAGTAGTATTTTTTTTTTTTTTTTTTGTCTTTTTAAGACAGGGTCTCGCTATGCAGTTCAGGCTGGCCTTGAGCTCACTTTTGTAGCCCAGGCTGGTCTCAAACTCACATTGATCCTCCTGTCTTAGTCTCCCAAGTGCTAAGATTACAGGTGTGCACCACCACACCTGGCTTGAAATGATTATTTTATGTTTTAGTAAAACCTTCTAACATAAGTACAAAGCCAACTGTAACAGATGAGTTTTAATGACCATAAAAACGATATTAAATAACTATCAAATTATAATTAGTGCTCAGTAAACTGCACAATAATTTGTTTAAGTATATAATTTAATAGCACGTTCTTGAGAAATTTTGGCCACCAATGTAGGACAGTCAACTTAAAACATAAAGTTTTCTCCACCAAACACATCATAATAGCTCCAATATTTTTCTACAACCTAGGGAATATTGTATCCTGGCCTGGTATTTGTGATTCTCTGATAACCAAATTTCATCAGGGGGTAGAAGTCTGGGTGCAGGTGGGCAGCATTGGTGGCAGTTGGTCCTAAGAAGAACATAAGAAAAAGAACTAAAAATGTGGAAATATGGAAACATAGATGATTAATTCAAAAAGTTTTGAAAAGGGAGACTCACTAAGATGAGGATGTTGTAGCTATGTGATGGGAAAAGCCAAGGATAGACAGTGGAAAGAAAGGAGTACAATGGGGTGGGGGGATTTGGAGGATGAACATGTGATGCTTAGGTGCGTACCAGGGCTGTGGAGTTCTCATGGGTTGACCCCATAGAAAGGTCTAATGAGCATCTCAGAAAGATGGGCTGGTGCCTAGGGAGAAGCCTTCACCTGTAATGCACCTCATTAGCTCCAGTGAGGCATTAGGGAGGCACTGGAGTTGAGGGCATGCAGACTGAGAAAAGAAAACAAGAGGAGGAAATGAAAAAAGAGACCAGAATTAGCTACCTGGAAAATATCAACATTTGAGGGTCAGATATGGTATGGAAATGAGTGGAGGAGATAGAGAGCCAAAACATAGTCAGAAAATCTGCAAAGGGTGATCTTGTAGAAAACAGTGATCACCTTTTAAATGACAATAATCCTGAGTATTTCTAAGCTGTCATATCTGTCAAGCACTATGCTAAGTGCTTTGTATACCCTATTTGCTTTGGATCTCACAATGGCCCTATAAGTTAGATATCTTATGGTTGAGATGCTCACATGTTACTCAGATTAACTAAGCGTGCCTACAGTGCTGATGGCAGGTAGAGCTGGAATCCTATCTCCAGAACTCATTCACAGGTAAGGGAGTGGCTTGCGGTGTCCAGGAATGAGAACATCGGTCAAGGGTAACAAGACCTGGAAGGTGTCTTTGATATTCATCAGTTGAGAATCTTAGCCTGAGAGTTGGGTAATAGGATGCTGCATTGAAGTGGACAGGCCTGCCGTACATGGCCTTGATAAATATTCATTGCACAACTCTATGGGTACCATTCACATCCATGAGAGCAGAAACCATTCTTGGAATTACATAGCATTGTCTCCACTGTCAGACCTAGCAGTATTTTGTGAGGGTTAAGTGTGATACATGGAATACATTCCTACATACAGTCATCCTGCAGTTCTCATGGGAATGGCTTCCAGGATAACGATCGATAGAAAATCTTTAGATAGTCAAATACTTTCTATAAAATATCATACTGCATGCTTAGAACATATACAATCCTATACATTTTAAATATCTCCACATAACTTATCCTAAAATAATTTAAATAATTGTTATACTTTATGGTCTAGGGAGCAAGGAAAATGCAAATGTTTTCTTTTAAAATATTTTCTGTCTACAATTAGTTGAATCTATGAAAGTGGAACCTGCAGAAGTAGAACCCACAGATAATATGGGTGACTGAATTTGGAAGCAGTATGATATTCAGAGAAGAAATAAGAGAGGGTAGGAGTTGAAGAACTGAGAAATGAGACAAAATGATTTAAGATGAGAGTGATTTCTACTCAGAAATCAATAGCATTCCTGTACACAAATAACAAACTCACTGAAAGAGAGATTAGGGAAACCATACCCCTCACAATAGCATACAAAAAATAGAACACTTAGGAAACAATCTAACAAAGGAAGTCAAAGATCTATGCATTGAAAATTATAGCACTCTGAAAAAGGGGATTGAAGAAGATTTCAAGAAATGGAAAGGTATTCCTTGTTCATGTAGAGGAAGAACCAACATTGTAAAAATGACCATACTCTCAAAATAATTGTATAGATTTAATACAATCCTGATCAAAATATGGTCAACATACCACATAGATATAGAGAAAACATTCCTAAAACTCATCTGAAACCAGAAGAGACCTAGACTAGCAAAGGTAATCCTGGCCAACAAAGGCAAGGCAGAAGGCACCACAATCCCTGACTTGAAATTATATTACAGAGCTGCTGTGATAAAATCAACATGGTACTGTCCAAAAAACCCCAAACCAAACCAGACCTGAGCATCACTGGAACAGATTAGAAGATGTAGACGCAACTACAAACATATGCAGCCATCTGTCTTGAAAAAAGAACCAAACAACTTCACCGAAAGAAAGACAGCCTCTTTAATACATGTACTTCCACATGCCAAAGCCGCATGTGTATGACCAGGCACTAAATTAAAGTCAAAATGGATCAAAGATCAAAATATTAAAACATAAACACTAAATCTGCTGGAAGAAAAAGTAAGTAGAAATTGTGAAGACATAGGAGTAGGCAGAGAGTTCATGAACAAACACCAAACTGCCCAGGAAATAATTCAAAGAATCAACAATTTATCTTATTAAAAAGTTTTTTTTTCTTTACATCAGCAGAAACGATCAAGAGAGAGAAAAGAAAACTCACAAATTGGAAAAATATTTTAGTCCACTGTTCCTTAGACAAAGGATTTCTGTCTAGAATATGTAAAGAATTTTTACAAATCAGAACTCAAAACTCAAAGACCTAATGCAAAAATGGAAATCTGAAATGAGTATGCACTTCTCAAATGCAGAAATACAAATGGCAAATAAATATACAAAAAGGTTCAATATCATTGATCATCTGAGAAATGAAAATTAAAGTTAAAATAAAAGTGAGATTCTATCTCACCCCAGAAAGAATGATTAGCATCAAAACATCAACCAATAACAAATGCTGGCAAGGCTGTGAGGAAAAAGGAACCTTCTTCGTTGGTGGGAGTGTAGACTGGTGCAACCAGTGTGGTAAGAATAAATGTGGAGGCCAGTAGATAAGAGGATGGATATAAATTTGTCACATTCCTTATTTAACCCCTTTTTCTGTAAAGTAAGTAATTATGTGGTCACAGTTTGGAGTTTAAATTTCTAGGCCCAGTTTGCTTTACCCTGGTGTCCATGGAGTCTAATTTTCCTACACATGATTCCATGGTCTCTATAAAGAAAGTGGATAGGCTGAGCTGAGCCTGAACAAATGACTGAAAACTCATGCTCTAAGAGTAGCTGGCTTGGCAGTGTTCCTGTCTCATGTGGTTAGTAGCATGTCATTTCATAACGATGATTGCACCAATAATTAATCCAGTGCTTATGACGTGCTAGAAAAATGTTCTCATCTTTAAGTTTTAAAGTTATGGTTTGATGTATATATGTATTTTTCTATTTTTAATTTCATTATTTCCTCCCTTTTTTGGTAGATGAGGTTAATGAATAATTTACCCCAACTTTCAGGATTTTAATGCAGGGCACACATTCCCACCCAATATGTTAATTTTTTCTCCAATCTATTGAAGTTCATTTCAGGCCTTCTTTTTCTCTGTGGCATTAAGTTAAAGGTTGTCATTGTGATAAATTAATCATGTCTGAATCCTCTACAAAAGCTGAGCCAGTAATCTGATATGAAGGCTCCTGGTGTGCTAGACTAGGTGCCAAGCCAAACAGCGTAATCAGTTCCTTGCATTATTGCTACTGCTATGAAATGGAGGCCCCCCGCTCTGTCCTGATGTATGTAGTCAGCACACTGGAATTGGACCACACTAAGTGAGTTATTCAGTGTTGGAAACTAGTCATGAAATCTAACCAACCATATGAACACCATAAGAATTAACCCACAGAAATCCAGCAGTGACAGACTATTTCCTGGCTACAGCCATCATCTGGGTGTGGTGACCAAGCTGACAGAGTAGAAGCCATTGACAGCAAGCTTGAGGCTTTGGAGACATTTCTTGATCCTTTATGTTATTCTGTTAAATATTACATTTTTGAATAGCATTTTATTACTTTAGGCATTAAAATATTTTTTGTTTGAATGACTGTAATTGTGGGTTGATTTCTATAACAATGAAAACCATGATGAATGATGATTATGATTTATGATATCAATTTGATAACATATTCTATACTTCTTTGGCCTACTTGTCAAGATGTAACATAAAATTATGTAATAATTCAATGATTACATAATTCTTCCAGGAATCATTGTCTTTTTGGTTCTTAGAACATCTTACAAGACACTCCTTCTCATGTACTTTCGCAAGTGCCAAAGAAAGAGTGGCTGCTTCTCAACTAACGTTTATTTTCTCATTTGTAAAAAAGAAAATGATGTAGATGATATCATTTCTGAGCTTCTTTCCAGCTCTAGCATTCAGTGATTTGAGGACTGCGTTGTGAGGGTGAAAGTGGGTGAGGTCTGGGAGAAAGATATCGTGGGGCATCAGCAGGAGACAAAACACTAGAACTTTTCTGGTTTATGAATTTCTAGACAGCTAAATCTATACCACTGTTACATAAAGGTGACCTGTGGTCATAGGATCAGTGGTTTAAGGAATGATCACATGACACTGCTCTCTCCTCTCCACATGCCACTGTATCTACATAGGAAAACACTGACCTGCTCCTGGGGCAGTCCCACTCTCTTTATCTCAGGAGGTCCCCCCTCTCTTTGTTCAGTCTACTGAAAGATGCAAAGAGACAAGGCAAAAAATAAAATACCATGTCATAAGCCCTTCCATAGAATAAGTGTTGGGCACTTGGAAAGCGTATAGGAGACCCAGGCATGTAGTATTTTGGCAGCTAAAGGTCAGGTAAATGGGAGTAGGAACACCTGGGGCCAGACTCGAGGTAGAGGGGTCACAGGGAGGAGAAGGGGCTAAGGTTCAGGTGGCTACTTGGCTGTTGGGGCAGGATAGGGTCAGGAAAGAGCAGGAGACCAGACTAGGTCCAAATAACCAAGGGCTTTGTGATTTAGGCTGAGCAGGTTGCATTTATTCTGACAGCAATGGGAGGTATTAAAAAGCCTGGAGGTCTAAACCAGATTTGTTTTCATAATAGGATGGAAAAAGGCTTTGGAATGCCAAGAGTACCTCTGTTTGCATGTTTTGAGTCAGCTATCTTGTTCCATAAGCGTGGTATGACTTATTTATTCGCGGTATGAATATTAAACCTAGGGTCTTTGCAATGAACTATTTCTTCAGACCATTTTTATTTTTTATTTTGGAACAGGGTCTTACTGGGTTACTAAATTGCCCAGGCTGGGCTCAAACTTACAATATTCTTGCCTCTGCTTTTCAGAGTTCTGAGCTTACAGATGTGACTCACCATGCCTACATTACAGCATAATTTTACACAGTAGCTCTTTGAAGTGACTCCTACACTGGCTGGACTCAAAAAGGAAATAACCAACAAAGAACTTTAAGTGTAATCTGATTTGTGATTATTTTCACACTGGGTCCCTGCCCCTGAGCCATAAAGGGCTGCTCTTTAGTGAAAATTTCCACACTGTGTCTAGGGTCCTGGACACCTGCAGACCAGGACAAAAGCAAGAGGAGAGCGCCAAGATCAAATTCATTTTCAAGGCCTAACCTTCTCCTTGGCAGGCAGGTGTATTCCTATAGTTCCTGCTCCTCCAGGAATTGTCACAGCCTTTTTCTGCCTCTTGTGGCATTTTCCTTGCTCCCTGATCTTTTGCAAATGACAGTGGATGGCATAATGAGATAATTGGCTGAGGCAGTACCTGATAAAAGGTTACTGGTTTCATAGAGAGTAATGCTTCCCACATAGTTTAAATTCATGACTTTCCTTTAGAAGACACTTAAAGAATGATGCTAAGATGAGAATATTTTAAACTGTTTACATGGCAGATGGGCAGAAGATATTTTTGAAGCATTTTTATTGAGATATAGTCTCTCAATAGCTCAAAGGCAAAACAATTCAAGTGTCTGTCCATAGATATCCATTCAATGGAATATCATTCAGTCTTAAAAATGTGAAGGACATTCTGACATGTGCTACAAAGTGTGTGAATTTTGAAGACATTATACTAATTTCAAGTTTAGATAATATTGTATAGTGTCACCAGTTTCAAGAAGATAATATTTTGTATAGTGTCACCCATATGAGATGGCTAATATATTGAAAAAATGTAGAAACAGAAAGTCCCACGGAGGTTGGGGTGGAGGAGGAATCCACTGTTTAATGAGAACAAAGTTTCAGTTTTGCAAGATGAAACATATGGGCTGGACTTTGGCAGTTGTTCCACAATATGGCAATGTGGTTATTGTCACTGAACTGTACACCAAAACAGATTATGATGGTAAATTTTGTTATGTGCGTTAAAGAACATCTGCTTAAACTACACAATCCAGTGATTTTTAAAACACAGTTGTGCAAGACTGGGCATGGTGGTGCATGCCTGTAATACCAGCTCCTGGGAGGCTATGAACAGGCAGATCACTAGGAGTCCGATCTAGTATGAGACCCTGAACACCTTGTAAACCCTTCCCTAAAAAAAAAAATAAAATTGTGGAAGCATGCCATAATCTAATTTTATTACATTCTTACCCCTTTATAAAAGCCCTTTCTTACGCAATTAAATCTAGAGTCTTTGCACTGAGCTATATTCCCAGCCCTTTGAAAAAATTTTAATTTTGAGACAGGGTCTTGTTAAGTTGCTAAATTGTCCAGGTGTGGCTTGAACTTGGAAACTTCCTGCCTTAGCCTCCCAGAGTGCTGGGATTTTAGGTATATGCCACCATGCTTTGCTGAGTGAGCTATTTTTAACAGGCCAAAAATGTTATGCCTTATTTTTTAGAACTTGATGCTATCATCTCCTAGCAGAATCCTTAGAGATTTAGCTCAAGCTCCTCAAATGAAAAATTTGAGACTTAGGAAGCACAAAGTCTCAGGAAATGTCACACAACTAATTTGGGGCAGAGTGAGGTTTTGATTTCCTGTGCAGTTATTTTATTTCCCATAATAAAAACTGAAAATGTGTCATTCACTTCCTTCCATCTGATGCTGACAATAGAGACCTGGTAGGAGAAGATGTTGCTCTTCTCTACTGTGGACATCTGTGCTCCTTCTCCAGGTTTGCATCCCATCCTCCTGAGGTGAAAAGCAGAGAGTAAAGGGAGAAGAGCAGGAACATTTTCAACTGCATTCAACGATGTTCCTGCATGATTTAACTATGTCCAAGAAGTGTTAGAATGAGTTTTACTAAGTATAATGTCTCTTGAGGAGTAATTGGAAACAAAGAAGGTGCAGTGACTTCACTCTCAAGTGATATGGCCTCTTATAGAGATGGCAGTGGTATCTGGTATCAAATGGCAATGTCAGGTGGCACAATGTGAAGGCCTTGGCTGGCAGTGGGGCCATTACATCCCTGGCCATTGGGACAGCAAACAGCAGAGGATGAGGGAGTTGGTGCTTTGGTAAGTCCTCTGTCTTTTTTGTTTTTGTTGTTTTTTGGAGACAGGGTCTCACTATGCTGTTCAGGCTGGCCTTGAGCTTACTTTTGTAGCCCAAGCTGGTCTCAAACTCACACTAATCCTCCTAATTCAGTCTCCCAAGTGCTGGGATTACAGGCATGCACAAATCCTTCTGTCTTATGCTTCTTGAACTTGCAAACTTCAAAAAAGTACTTAGGCCCAGCAGAGCTGTGGCCAGGTTATTCACAAGACCATCAAAATAAAAAGGGCTCAGGGTGTAGTTGAATGACAGAGGCCCCCTGGGTTTCATCCCTAATCCTGAAAAATAAGCGTTCAGTATTTCTTCTGAATCCATCGCTCAAAGCATTTCCAACAGCTCTAATTTCCAAGAGGGTTGGTGGAGAGCTGGGGATTCTGTAGCTGCTAAACATGGAGTAAGAGACCAAGATTATGGAAAATCATGTCGCTACAGACTCAGAAATAACTAGAATCACACTGAGGCTTAAACCTGGTTGGTGAGACTGGGCCTCACTGTTTGTCCTTTGGAGTCTGGTTGTTTGATCTAGCTTCTGAGGGTGACACAGGCCCCTAGAAGTGCTTGGAATCCCAGCAGCCTGCCCAATCAAAAAGCAGGTACTCTACATGTTCTGTGAGCTTTCATTGGATGAGACAAACCTGTCCAGAAAGATTGCTGTGGGGAATGACACAGGCTTCCAGACAATGAGCACTGTGAGTACAGTGACTGGATCATTCATTTTTAAGCTCCTAGTGCCTAGCAGATGCTTGGCACATTTGCATGCTGAATGAGAGAATGAGTAGTAACATTTCACATCAGATGACACACTGCTATTTACAAAGTGATTTATTTCTCTTGCATGAATGGATCCTCACAAATGCCCATACTTTAGCCCTAGAAGACAAGCAAGATTGTCTTCTACGCGAGGTCACGTAGCTCTAGGTTGTAGAGGTAGTTTTCAGACACTAAATCCGCTGGTGTTTTTATACAGGTGTTTTATTTAGACTACCATTCCCAAGACTAAGAGAGCTATGCAGAAGGACTCAAGTGGACATTTGTGGCTTTGTATTCTTTTTCTTAATCTGAAGTAAACAAATTTTTCACCTAACTCTCTCAGCAACAGTAATATTTTCTACTTTAATCTCCCAATTCAATTACAATATGAGTTAAACAGAATTTAGAGGCTTGCTTGGTAAACTGATGAATCCACATGTAGTTTGTAGTAGATATTTCCTGATATAGACTTGGCATGATAACACAATTGTATCTAATACAATTTTTGCTAAATTCGATTAACTCTCTCTTAGCTTTATGGCCCTGGGTCTTCAAGAAACACATGTTCAAAAATTCTTACCGTTTAATGAAATCCTTGTTCCTGTTGAACTTGTATGACCTTATTGGAAATCAATAATTGATTCTGATCTTCAGAATGTAGTGTTGAGGCGATCTAGATTAAATCTACAAAATGAGTTGAGATTACAGGATGTAGAGGGTGTGCTGAAATTAAAATGAATGCTTCTGCTTGGAGGCATACCTTATTTTTAAGTCTGTGCGCATGTTGTACATGAGGGAATTTCTCAATGCAAAATTATTTGCCCCCAACAATTCTCATGATCACAGCACTCTTAACAGGTATCACCTAACTCTTGTGCAGCTGCCAAGCTAAAGCAGGGAAAGGGCGCTTTCCTTTCCTAGCAATGGTTGCTAGGGGGCGTGGTTTTGAAATCGGGCAAGGACGCATTCGGCTGCCCCTTCCCCCCACCTGCGTGGACTACACTTCCCATGATGCTCGAGGGTGGTCTCCGTAGTGACGCATTAGTGTCCGCGGAGGGAGGGAGGCCCAGAGTGAAGGCGGGGGCGGCGGCTGCGGGGTGGGGGGTGTTCTCTCTCCTCGGGTGCCTTACTCGCACTCAGGCAGTCGCCGCCATGTTGGCGTGAAGAGCGATAACAGGAGGCCTCCGCGGCTTGTGGGATTAGATAAGTGGAGGAGGAGGAAGAGACAAAGCTCTGAGAGGGAACCATTCCCGTGCTGAGGAGAGGGAGGACCCGGCCGTTTCCGGGAGCAGCTGAAGGCGGCGACGCCGGAGCTCTCCAGGCCCGGGAGGGGCGGGGGAGGCGGAGGCAGCGGAGGCGCGCGGAGGAGATGCGCCCGGACCCCCGCGGCAGCCCGGAGGCGCCCGCTGCGTGAGCCCCAAGGGGCCGGGGGGTGGGCGGTCCCGCCCGGGTGGCAGCCCGGGCCTGACGCTTCGGCTCGCCTGAGTTCAATGCCCTTGAGTGCGGCTCTCCGCGGCCCGGCTCTCTGCCTCAGCGGCGCGAGTTGAGCCGTTTTCCGCGCGGCTCCCGGGCTGGGTGCGCGTTCGGCGCCGGCCACAGTGCGGCCGCCCCTCCAGCCTCGCGAGTCGATGTGTAGCCACATAGTTATCTATGTACATCCACGCCGGGGCATTTTTCTCCTGCTTAATGAGGACTTGACTCGGGAGCGAGTGTGAATCACTGCCGGGGCTGGGAAAGGAGGAAGGCGGATTTAACCCCCTCCCACCCCGCTCCATGTCGGTGTGTCACTCGGCTCGGTCCACCTGGCGCGGCCGGTCCCGGGGCTGCCACTGACTGCTGCTGACGACGACGGCGACGGGGGCTGCCGCCGCCACCCCGAGAGTTTCCTCGCGCTCCGGTCACAGCTCCTGGGGGTTGTTCCTCTTCGGACCAGATCCTCGGCCAGGCGGGCGCTTGGGCTCCGAAATAACTTACTATCCTTGTTTTGGAAAGCACATCAAGAAGGAATTAGCACTGTGAAGGCTCATTTCTGTAGCTCGAAGACTTCTGCTCTTTATTGTTTTCTGCGTAAACATCTGGGTGTATATCCGAACGACAAGATGTCCAGTAATGTCCCGGCGGATATGGTAAGTGAGCGATAAGTTGTGACATTCTTTGATTTAATTGTGACTTCTAGTGCTGTTTAATCAGAGGAGACCCTGGCGTCAAGGTGTGCAGGGGACTGTCGAAAAGCCACTGGACTGGAAGATTTGGAGAAGTTGGCGCCCCCCCTCACCCCCCGTACTGTTTTTAATACGGGCTTTCTCGTGTGCTTCTGTGTTCTAAGTCACCGTGGGGGAAGTAGGGAAGTGTGGCAGGGGTTTGAAGTGGAGAAAACAGCACCCTGTGTGCTAGAAGGCTCTCAACACTGGTGTTCTAACGCTTCGGAAAACGTCAGTGCGGTGAGGTGGGTAGAGCTGAGAATGGGTTTCCGTGCGAGATGCAAAGGTGGACCGGGAAACGGGAGTCTGGGCTGTGACATAGTGCGTAGGCACACAATTGATTTTTTTTTTTTGAGAGACGATATCTATCTCTTCAAAAGTGTGCTACAATTTGCTTCGAGCTCTTTGAATGGTTAGCTGAACAAATACAACAGAAACATTGAGCTCTTTTGGAATTTTCACAAAAATGTAAATATTTATATATTTTCCAGGGTTTTTTAGTGGAAAATATGTAGTGGTATAGGTCTTAGGTTTTGAAAAGCGAATGAAACATGTTAATGCACCTGGATCACGGAGTATTAAGAACTTGAAACAAAAAGTAACCTTGCTTATTGACATTTTTCCTTTTGGTTTACAAAGGTTAAGATTTTGAGACTGTTGACCAACAGTTACTGTGTAGCCTTACAGCGCTTGGGGAGGGGGGGGGTGCGAGTGTGGAATTACACTTTGCAGTGCTAAGGACAAACATAATGCAGTTTAAAAGGAAGAGGAATAATCCTGTTTATGGAAGAATTGAAATTAATTATGTTCACATATCAAGTTGACATTTCAGTGTTTTTATTCCAGCAAAACAAAAACAAAAGTGAACTTCGCTAATTATTAAATTTTAAAATGTGAAATATTTATATAGGAGGAAGTCTCTTTGACGTATTTTAAAATAGAAGAAATTAAAGGAGCCTACACAACAGATTTTGACCTTGGCTTAAAGGCATTTTGCTTACACTTGATTTCCTGTTTAATGTGCTATTTAAATGCAAAGGAACCACAGCGTTCTGTGTCTACCGTGGTAACAGCAACTTTATACTTCTTCCTGAGTCTTCAAACTCATGCCTTGACCTCTTAGTTTTTCCTTCCCTCCTGGTGTGCGCGCACTGGTGTAATTTCCCAGTTGGTAAGAGTGACTAGCTGGTTTCCTCTGCATTGCTCTTGAACTTGCCTGGAGAGATCTCCAGACAGAGCTTGGAAATGCTGTTTCCCCTGTTCGATGAGTGATTGCTGAGCTTATCGCCTCTGGCAAAGATTTGCTCTCTCTAAAGCCTCCATTTTATATCATAATGCACAGTGCAAGATGTGTTCACCGTTGAACCGTTCATTCCATCCCCAAAGTTGTAATCAAATAGGTTTGTGTCATTTAAATAGTGCCACTGCTTTCTTTATTTAGGCCTGATGGTGAAGAACTGGCATGTATATAAAGAACATCAGTCACAAATTGAGGTGATTTTGGGGAATACTGTTTCTGTCAAGCAGAGGGATTGGAAACTCCTGTGAGGATCCTGGAGACTGGGAAGTAGGAACAAGATTTTATTAATAGCTGCAGTTATAAAATATGACAATTTATTTGTTCTACACTGTATGCTAGGGCCTTGAGGTTTCTGTGGTGCTTTGAGATCCCTTGATTAAAGGTGATATGCAAGGGCAAAGTAGTATTATGTAATAAACATATAATGCCCTGATGATATTTCAGAGTGTGTGCTGTGGTACGTACGCAGAGCTTACAGTGTTGTTTTTTTTTGTGTCATGTTCAGCTTGTTGGTGGTAAACATTTTTTTCTTTGTGAAAGCTTTTTAAACCTTCATTTGCTGTTACTTACATTACACTTTTGCTAAGAAGTATGCTTAAAATTCCCAACTTTTAGAAATAAAAATCGTTGTTAAAGTTCTTGGTTAAATGCTTCATATTAAACTCTGTATACCAACAATGGGCAATTAAATTTGAGTGTACTCTTACAACAAAGTGAGAACAGTTTAGCACTCTGAATTTGAAAATCTGGTCTCACCACTCCCATGCTTTCCATAACTAATATTTCCCTCTCAGTATAACTCTTACATTGATTTAAATACATACTGTTATCTTCCTGTAAACTTGGAAGTAGGAACCCATGTATCTTTTTGCTAGGTCGGGTGAAATGTTACACTTTTGAGAGTTGACAGCTAGTCTGTGCTATTTAGAAACAAATGTGCTCTTTTACATTTTAGTGGTGCTTGTTAGCTAGAGGAAAATCCAATTGACATGAGGTGGGGCAGTGAAGTTATAACCCCTGTCGTGTTTTCATTAGCTGTAATTCTCAAGCTATAGTAATTGTTAAATCAATTGATGTTTTTGGTAGTCTTATGGCTGTGATTATGACTCACTTGAAAATCAATTTTTTTTTAGCATTGGTTTTGTTTTTTAAATAGAACTAACATTTCAATTTTATTTTAAATGTTTAATAGTTTTGTGTTTGTGATAAGGAGTTTAATTTTTTAAATCCAAATTTAGGTGATTTTTTAAGGGGGAGTGGCACTTTTAGTGAATGGATTTACCGTACCCTTAAAAAAATAAATTTCCCTTCATATTTTGCCAATCACCTTTCTATAATATCTGTGTCCTGTAGGTGTTATAGAGGTTTAATTGAAATGCTGGTTTTCCTTTTGCAAAGAGTGATTTAGTTTGAAATAGGTTTACTAATACTTTAGTGTAGTAATATTTATTTAAAAAATTGCAAGTATTTGAACAGGGTATCTTTCTAGTTAA
>PVKN010007732.1:0-26286 GCA_004027915.1 Capromys pilorides
CATGGTAGTGTGAATTGAACCTTTTTATATTCTAGTAAGATTGCACAGAAGAGATAAGTAAAAGATGTTCTTTTTGAGCTTCACATAGTATTTACCCAATTCATGGTCAAAAAGACTGCCAGTTTCTGGGTTTAGTCTTAGGGTGAAATAGTGTTTTTCCCTGCTTAAGGTAAGCACTCTTGATAGGGCAGGAGTTGAGACAGGTTTTCATTGTGTTAGCAGGCTGACCTTCAACTCAGCTTGATCCAGCCTCCTGGTGCTGGTATTATAAGTGTGTGCCCCCACACTGGGCCTGGTTCTGAAATTTAATTATGGTAAGATTGCAATTTTTTTTTTTTCTTTTTACTGTTCCTTGAATGTATGTTTGAATCTTTTTTTTTTTTTTTTTTTAAATTTTATTTATTTATTTGTTTGCTTGTTGTGTTTGTTTCTTTTATTTATTCATTTTTTTTTGTGGCTGGCTCAGCCTGCCCTGGTGGTGGCGCTGGCGCAGCATGTGGTGCCGGGGATCGAACTGCAGTCCCCGCAGTTGCCTGAGCCCTCCTAAGCAGGTGCTTTAGACCACTGAACCATCTCTCCGGCCCTGTATGTTTGAATCTTAATGTGTCATTCCCAGTACAGTGTAAGAACACTTCCCTAGACTCTAGACTGGGCTCAGGGTCCAATAATCATCGTGCCTAGAACTGTGACTCTGAGCACATGTACATTTCCCTTCACTACAGGTCTATATCTATATAAATGCCAAGGCCACTGCCACTGTTGTCTGACCTGGTGTGGAATTCTGACTTCAGAGAAAGCAAAAGGAAGAACTCAGTGTTCAGGGTCTGTGATTCCATAATGTGGCTGTTGGTGCATAGTTTGCAGAGCTTATATTTAAGAGATTTCTTTCAAAATTTTATAACTAAGTCATTTGTAGTTCATCACTTGGGGCAAAAATGTTAGCATTTGTTTGGATAATGAAAGTAAACTGTCCTTAGTCTTTTCAAGGGTGGCCTTTTTCCTTCATGGGACGCCATACCACATTCTTTAAAAAAAATTTTGTCTGTTCTTACAGAGATTGCTTCCATTTGGCTGTACTGCTTTGCTTTTCAGTAATCTACTTACCACATGCCCCTTCCCTGAAACTGCTATAGCCAGTGCCACCACGTAGCCCTCTGCTGTGTGTGTTAGTGGGTATGGTCCATTTCTCCCACCTCCGCTGGTTCATAGGACTGTCTGCTGCCCCTAGGCCAGGTTCCTGTGGAGCTCATTTTCCATCTCCTCTTATTCTGATAGTGACCTTACCTTGGTTGGTCTCTCCTTTTCTGTGGGTCACATAAATGTGGCTATTCCTATGACTTCTCTGGTGACTCAGGGCTCCTTGTGATGCCATTGTCCCTAGAGTGTTATTACTGACAGTTTTTATGTATTCTTGGTTCTAAGACACCTCCTTGGATTCAGATCTACCGGTCCACCTAGTACTTTTCCTGCCTCAGCCTCCCTGGTACTGGGGTTACAGCATGCACTACCACATCTGGCTAAGGCTTCCTCTTTTCTGTCTCCACTTGATAGCGTTATTATCTGAGAAGTATCTTATGTGTGAGGGTGGATCATAGGTGACGAAGCAGGGAATGAGAAGTCTGATCTTTGTCTAACTCCAGATCCTTGACCGACATACTTTCTCCTGGGAACGTTAAGGGAGGAGTTGTTTCTAATAACTGGAGTCACAGAAGGAAACACAGCTTGATCTACCCAACTTTTGAGTACATGCAGTTCTAATTTCAGTGGCTAAGGTAAAGTGATAATTTAAGATTTTTGGTGAATGAGAGCTGCTTAATTACAGTCTTGCAGTTGAATGTTATGTTAATACTATTATGGTTGTCTATGAGAACAAGGATTCAGCTGAAGATGCATAAAAATGATGGTATTTCCTTTTGGACTTAAGAGAATAATTTTTTTTTTTTTTTGCAAGACCAGGGTTCGAACTCATGACCTTGTACTTGCCAGGCAGGCACTTGTGCCATGGAGCTATCTCCCCAACCCCAAGAGACATAATTAAATATTGTAATTGTTAATTTAAAAAAAATCTTAGTAAAAGTATACTTTTGTAATTATAAAATAGTTTGCTTCCTGAGGACAAAGCTTCGTTGTTATTTCTCTAGCATGTGACACTTAAGAGCAGTCAAGCATTGTATCAGTTCGTTTTCACTGTGTTCTTTTGGGATAATACTTTGATTTTCATTACAGATTTAGGAAGTAAATGTTTTCTAGGATAAGTAAACTTACTTTCTTCCACATTCTATTTTTTTCCTAGGCTACTTGCTGTAGGCCTTGTGTCAAGACAACAGTTTTACACCGTTGTGCTGGTTTAGAAAGGCTTGTGGAGAGCCAGGAACAAGGAAAGAAGCAACCTGTTTCTTTGACTATATAAGCTTGACTTCTGAGGCGGTGATACACAATTATTTCTTGGATTGGATATTCCTCGTCTTGAGGGCCATACCTTGCGAAGCTTCCAGAAGTGAGATTGGAACCATCCCTGGTGCTCATTTATATCTTGAACTGAAAGCATGAGTGAATTCTGGCTGTGTTTCAACTGCTGCATTGCGGAGCAGCCTCAGCCTGTAAGTATGAAGTAATGTTTGTGTACAGTGAGCAGATGCTTATTACCCACACTGCTGCTTCCCATAGATAGTGGCCACCCGACAGTGATTACAGGGCAGTCTTAAGTGTTACAGAGATGCCTGGTAGAAAAGAAAACGTTCAATGTGTTTTGAGAAAATACTGTGTGTGAAGAGCTGCAAGGCCATTGTGTGTGGCTGGGTAGATGTGGCAGCCTACCACTTGTCTGGCGGCATGGGGTGAGAAAGACGGGAACCTGAGCAAAGTAGGCGAGTCAGCCTCAGAAATCAGTGAAGAGGAGGTGGCAGCCAGATTCCCTTCCCTTCCTCTAAGCTTGCCCTCTCATTTTCCTCCCAGTAGGCCTCTGAAAAGATGCTGTTACTCTGAATTTTCAGTTGATACAGGCTCTGGGTTTTTGGCCATAGCTGGAACTGGCAAGTAGTCCTGGCTGCTGCTCTGCACTGCCTGCTTTACCACGTTGTTGTTACCTCTGCCCAGGCCTCCGTGCCGGCTCCTGATGGTCCATCTCTAAAGATGCCTGCCTTGGGAGTGGGCTCTGTAAAATCTCCTACCTCTGCCCTTACACAAGTCCACTCTCCCCAGCCCTTCAGTTTATTCTTCAGTTAAAGTACAGGACCTAGTAAATCATAGGCGCCCAGTTTCTCTAACCACATTCTGAACTCTCCAGGGCCGACATGTTTTGAGGAATGAGAGCACTACCTTGGAGTACGGAAGCCTGCAGGCTAGCTGACTGGACAATGCAGTTGTATTTTTTTCAGTTTTGTAACAATGTTAAACAGAAGAAAAGGGTTAAATTAAGATTAACCCTTTTTTTTTTTTTAAACTTTTTTGAACTCAGTCTTTCTATGTAGTCCATGCTGGCCTTGAACTCACTGTATATCTGTTGTATACTGTGAGCTTGTTTCTGAAATTTGTTCCTTTATCATTCATGCATGTTTATGTGGTGGCCACCACCTGGTGCTGCTTCTCCCATGTAGTGCTGGGGCTGAGCCAGGCCTCCTTCCTAGCTGTTTTGGTTGCCGCAGTCACCTAGTACATTTGCTGCCCCATGGGAGTCTTTTGTGGCTCTTCTTTTTCCAAGTACGTTGGTAAGGTTTTGATATTTATTTTAATGTTGGCTGGCACACTGTCTCTCCCCCTTCCCTGTTGCCCTTTCTGCCTTACCCCATACCCCCCAGTCCAGGCTGGCCTTGAACCCACTGCAGTCCACCTGCCTCAGCCTCCCCAGTGTTAGGACTACAGGTGTGTGTCACCCTGGCCCGGCCAATGTCTTATATTTTTAAAGATGGATTGGTTACATGTTTATTGTGTTCTTTATATTTTTCCTCATATGAGATACTGTGTAATATATATATATATATATATATATATATATATATATATATATATATAAAAGTGTTACTAATAACCCTTGATAATACCATATATTATAAACAATGCACAGTAACTCCTCACCACCATCTGTTATACATATGGTAATATATAATAAATACTATAGGTGCTTTAACATTGCCTTGAGTTTAATGAAGATTGGGTGACAATATCCTTAATATTTTGTGTAATGGACTTGAGATGCTTGGCTTATATCTTTTTTTTTTTTAAACTTTATTTATGTTATGGCTGGCTCAGCCTGCCCTGGGGGTGGAACTGGTGCAGCACGTGGTGCCAGGGATCGAACTACAGTCCCTGCGGTTGCCTAAGCTGCCTAAGCAGACGCTTTAGACCACTGAACCATCTCGCCGGCCCCTTGGCTTACATCTTTTATGTTTGTTTTATATTCTTTTTGTGAAGTCTAAAAATTGTATCATGTAAAATTGACATTCTTGTTAGATTTGTTCTAGAAGCTTTATGAATATTTATTATCTTGAAATACTACTTTTCTATTACACTTGCAATTAATTGGCTTACTAATGTGAACAACAGAACACTACAGCAGTTAGGCTGGCTGACTGACCATGCCTTGGCTTCTCCTTCAGCTCAGATTGTGGCGGAAGATCTTGAAGCCAGGAGCCAGCCTGCTAAACTTTTTATCGAAGTTGTTAATTTTTTTATACAGATTACTGAAACACTTAAATTAGATGAATAAAGATTTAGTTGAAACTGCTCTTACAAATATTTCCATGTAGTGACTCTTTCAGTGACTTTCTGATACTTCAGACTTTTATCTTTTGCAATCTTAATTTCATTAGTTAAGACCTTCACTAGAGCAGAGAGTGGTGAGGACTATCAGTTACTGTGTATTGTTTGTTTATTTATTTTTGCAGGACCAGGGTTCAAACTCACAACCTTGCACTTGCCAGGCAGGCACTTGTGCCTCGGAGCTATCTCCCCAGCGCCTGTGTATTGTTTGTAATATATGGTATTATCAAAGAGTATTAGTAACACTTTAAAAAATGTTTGTGGGGTACTTGAATGTTTTTGCCATATTTTTTGTATGCCTTGTAATTTTTTTGTTAAAAAAACAGGCCCCCAGAATTCAAGGACCCAATCAAAGTGGGCATCTGAGATGAACACATACCTCTCAGATGAAGAAATAAAAATGGTAAATAAATATGTGAAAAAATGTTCATCATTGGTCATTTAAGAAAGGCAAGTTAAAAGCAAGGCAAATAGTCCTTTAGTGTGATGTTTTCTGTTTCTTTGTCTGAGATTTAGGCCATTTTATTATTTACTCTAGGTGTTGGAGAGTGAAATTCCTCTGCTGTCTCTGTTATTTTATTTTATTTTTTTTCTTTGCATACTTGGGGTGGAACCCAGGGCCTGGGCACACGCTGGACAAACACTCCACCACTGTGTTGGACACTACCCTTCTTATTTATTTTGAGACAGGGCCTGATTAAATTCTATTTTTAGTCTTCTCGCTACAGCTTCTTGATTTAAGGTATGTACCATATGCCTGACTTGGTGTTTTTTCTGTTGTTGTTGTTGTTCGTTTTTGCACTTGCCAGGCAGGCACTTGTGTCACAGAGCCATCTCCCCAGCCCCCTGACTTGGTGTTCTTGTTCTTTACATCTCTTGTCTTTCTTTGGGCTTCCCTTGAGATCTCTTGAGTAAGGCCTGTGGATTTGCTTTCGTCTCAGTGACAGTTCTGTTTCACAGGAGCTCTGTACGCAGTTAGGATGTCTCTCAGTAAGTTTGTGCTCCTGGTCTGTGTCCCATACGTGTGCTTCACAATTTTGCTTAATTTTTTTTTTAACCCCTGAGATGAGACATGAAAGGAGGCTGGAGTTGGATATTACCCACCCACCAAGGTTTTTAGTTTCTGGTAAAACACCTTTGGCTAGACTCTGGAAGGGGTTGTTCTTGAGGGCAGGCCTTTGTTAAGAACAGACTGCTCTGGATTATTTCCCCCTTCGCTGAAACACTTGTTTTTTTCTGTCTTCACTGTGAGAATGTGGTAGGGTTCCTATGGGTAAAACCCACAGGTTTAGGGGAAACCTCCCCAGAGACAACCCCCCCACACCCCCAAGTATCCCAGAGTTGTTCCCATTGGGTTGCCAGCAGTCCATCACTTAAAAGTTTAGGTTTTCCTGTACGACTGCTGGATACTGGGGAGGTTTCTGCTCAGTTAGGTTGTATGTCTCCCTGCTGTTTTTGCAAAACGGCAGTTTTTGAGCATTAGTTTTTTGTGAACTTTGTTTTCTGATGCGTAGAGGGAGCATTGTTTTTCTTTTTCTTTTTTTTTTTTTTTCCTCAGTTCTTTACATGCTAGGCCAGAAACTAGAAGTCAAATTGCCATAATTTTAAAGATGGGTTGGTTTATTTCCAATTCTCACAGCATGAGAATTTGCCTAAGTAAATTCTGTTCAAGTATGTGACATAACTCATAACTGTGCATACTCATAGCTAAACTATTAAAGTAGCTGGATCATAAGGCTCTGGAGTTATGAGCCATCTGAAACACATTTTCTGTACCTACAGGTTTTTCTTTCCTTTCTTTTTCTTTTCTTTTTTTTTTTTGAGACAGAATCTCACTGTGTAGTTCAGGCTGGCCTTAAATTCACCATGGAACCCAGGCTGGCCTTGACCTTGTGGCAGTCATCCTGCCTCCGGCACCAAGTCCTGGTATTACAGCCCTCTGCCGCCATGCTCAGCTTGTACATAAATGGTTTGCAGCTTGAGATTTTTGCATACAACATTTATGATGTTCATTGGTCTTTATATTAAGTATTTCCCTAAGATCTTGTGGACACTTGATTTTTTTTAACCTTTTGACTTGCTGAGGAAAAAGTACACATTCAACAGGCCATGTGGTCACCGTAGTGGAAGAATATGCCATATCAGGAAATAGATTTAAACCATGCAAGTTTATAATTTTGTCTCTGATCCCACCTAAATGAGTGTTTGCTGCTCTAGTAGATATTACTGGGACTGCTTTTTCTGAAAGCTGCTGGTCATCTTGAAAGCCCTCTTTTAAAGTATGCCTGGGTACAGTGCTGCTTGCCAGCTCTCCCACTCATTCTTTGTCCCCTCCTGTTGCACATTCCATGTGAGAAAAAGAAACAGACTGATGTAGGGAAGGAAATAAGCGTTTTTCTGAGTAGTAACATAGGAATCATTTTTCTCCTCCCACTCCTTCATTTACCACAGTACAATAGACAGTAATAGGGCACCAGTATCGCCAGCTGTTGTAGTCCCGAGCTCTTCTGTTAGATGTGGTAGATTAGTGGTGGCACTTGTGCCACTTTTTGGTCATCAGAATTTCTGAAAGGTTTGGTGTTACTGCTGTAGGTGCTGTTGCCAGATAAAGCTGAGGTTGGATGGTTACTGCTTTGCAGCTTAATTTTTAAAAATGTTTGCCAGCTGTCTTAAGGACCTTAGTGAGTTATTCATTTGCTGATTGTGAATTTTTAAGGTGCTCTTAAAAACATTGGTTTACAGGACTAAAGCTCACTTTTCTAGCCATTTTATGCCTTCCTATTTAATGGTTGCTTGTGTGGCACTGATACGGTATGGTACAGTTTGTTTCTAAAATGTGTTATTCTCAGCACTCAGGAGGCTGAAGTAGGAGGAACACTATAAATTTGAGATCAGCCTGGGCTACAAAGTGAGCTTAAGATCAGCCTAAACTGTGTAGTGAGGCCCTGTCTCAGAAAGATTGAAAAAACAAAGAGAAAGAAAAAGTGTTACTTTTGACATGTATGTGTAGTGTCCATACGTTAGTGCATATAATACTTAGGGGTTTCTAGGCAGGCCAGGCAAGTGATGATAAGACACCAAGCAAAAGAAATTATTTTTGTCCCTGTGGCTGTCACCCTAATGAAGGAGATACTACGCAAGTAACTGCTATGTGAATGATGTCAGGGGATGGTGGTGGGGGGCATAGAGAATGATGTGGGAGGAAATGGGGATATTTATTTAGATAGGCTGTTTGGGGGAGTGATATGGATGAGTGGGTAGCCAGATGGACAGGGTGGGCTTATGGAAGGAAGCTGCAGGGCCACCCAGGGAGCACTGTTTCAGTCAGATAGATGTTAGTGCTTAGGTGTGAGAGGACTGCCCAAGAAGGTAGCACAGTTGTGGGCTAGGGGCCCAGTGATGGGAATGAAGTCAGAGAGGGCAGGAAGGGCCAGCTCATGTTTGGCCTTCTGGGTCCCAAAGAGCCTGGGGTTTGATTCTTCGTGAAATGGGAAATCCTTGGATGGTTGGCTCCTCTTCAGCGTGTGAGTGAAGTGTGTGCTCAGACCAAGGGCACTGATCAGCCATGTTGCACATCCAACCAGAGTGTCCTCCTCAGCTGATGGAAAAGAGTACACAGTGTGTTCAGCTGGGTATCTCCTGTTCCCTGCAGTAGCTTTTCCTTCTGCCATGTGTTATTTGGCTGTGACCAGGGTTTGCAAAAATGTTGTGTTACGCCTGCCGTGGAACACAGGAAGCCCTATGGTCAAGGTTTCTTCAGGGAAGGCAGTTAGAGTAACTGAGGGGATGAATTGGTACAAAACCTTAAGCACCCTGAACAACATCAGAGGCAAAGGACGAAACAGCAGTTCTGTGAAAGGCTGCTAAAGGAAAGTCCAGCAGAGTTGGTGCACAATTTTAGGGGATTTATATACGATAGGCTAGTGATTGCTGAAGCGTGTTCCATCTCTGGACACTACTACAATACCTTTAGGTGGTATAGATTTGCCAAAATTTCCATTTTTAGGAATCCCATTTCACACTTTAAATGGGAGATATAGCCAAAAAAAGTTGTTGTTGGTTTTTTTTTTTTTTTTTTTTTTTTTTTTTGTATTTTGTGCAGGGTCTCACTACACAACTCAAACTTATAGTGATCCTTCTGTTTTCAGCCTCCCCAGTGCTGGGATTACAGGCATGTGCCACCATGCCCAGACTCAGTTGCTGCTGGTGCAGCACACCCCGGGGGGAGGGGAAGGCACAGTGGGGCATGTGTTGCTAGGGATTGAACCCCGCCTCTGCACTTGCCTAAGAAGGTGCTTAGTCTGCTGAGTTATCTAGCTGGCCCTAAAAGTCATATTTTTTTCTTTTCCTTAAAATACAAATGTATATGCTGTTGGTTTGCCTAATCTCACAATAGAATATATAAATAAAACATCATATAACCATAAACACTTAGGTCAGTGAATTTACTTAATAAAAATAGTTATCAATTGAGGAAACATAACACTATTTTTTAGAAAGACTTTGGAGAGGTCTGGGCAAATATAGCTCAGTGGCATAAGCACCTGCTTGGTAAGCACAATGTCCTGAGTTCGATCTCTGGCACTTAAAAAAGATTTGGAGAGGAGTGATGCAAATGTTTAACTGTATCATTAAGCCTAGAAGTTCCAAAGACTGATACACTGAAACTGAAACCAAAACTGCCTCTCCACCATTATTAGAGGGGCTGCCATATTTCTTAGCAGTCAATTTTGGGGTGTCTGTAGCTTGGATCTGGAATGTCTTCCAAAGACCTGCATGCTGTGCCACGATGGTGGTATAGTGGTGAGCGTAGCTGCCTTCCAAAGACCCGCATGTTACAGGTGAGGTCTCCAGCCTTTGGACTGGTGGAGGCTTGAACAGGTGGAGTCTGCTATACTTGCGAGTCTCCTGGGCATGTGGAGTTGTTCTTCAGAGAGCATTGTGGGAGTTCCATTTGTTTTTTCCTCTTTCTCTTTGCTTCACAGCTGTCGTTTACTTCCTCCTCCATGGCTTCCCAGCATTGCTTATTGCTGCACCACATGACCACAGATCGTGGATTGAACCAAGAGAAACCTTTTCTCTTTTTTTTTTTTTTTATTTTTTCAGATTTTGTTTTTTGACATAGTGTCTCACTGTGTAGCCCAGGCTGGCCTTGAATACACAGCAGTTCTGCCTCAGTCTCTTTAAATCCTGGGATTATAGGCGTGCACTATGATGCCTAGCTAATATGAGCATTTTTAAAGACACATTTAGTAAATTGAAGCAGATTAATTGAAGATAGTATAACATCTTCCATTTTTGTACTTAGTCTCAACCGTGGTTAAACAATCTATTTTGGTACTTTATACTTACTGTTTCTAGTAACTCTTAGAGAAATAATTTCAGTCGGTAGCTGTCTGCCAGCCTATATACTAAATACTAGTAGAGCTTAGTTTTTAAAGTGATGAAAACTAAAAGGAGTAGTTCTAGTATTTTTCTCCCATATTCCAGTAGAAAGTTGTAGGCACTTCTGTAGCCAGCCTATTCCATGTTGAGACTGCTGGTTGTGGAATATGTATGCTAGTCCTTCCAAAATCCATCAGATTGTAGCACTGGAGTTGGGAAGTAGGATTGTATTATCTTTAGTATGATAAAAGTAATTACCTTGAAAAGGAAAGCTCAGTAACTTTTTGATGACCAGGAAGAAAAACTTCAAGTAATTTTTAAAAACATACTTCATGGTACATAAGCACACACACATGCGTGCATGCATGCACACACATAAATTCTTTTTCTCTCACTGCTCATCCTGGTCTTCCCTTATGTTTATAATCTTTACTTAGTCGACAGTGTTAAAGAGTCTCTCTGATGCCTGTTAACTGGCAGCTTTTTATAAATACTGAAACATTTCTTTAAAGATCTGTTGTTTGCAAGTCATCTGACCACATCTGGGAGATTATTTTGCTTATCTAAAAAACAGACTTCATTTACAAGCTATGTCTTTATGTAAATAGTGTGGAAGTCTTCATCATATAAGGTCATGAATTCTTAAAATAGCTAAAGTAAAGTTGCTTCTGTAACACCAATAGCATTATTATTATTATTATTATTATTATTATTATTATTATTTCTGCTTGGGTTTTATAAACCTAGACACACATTGCAAGAGTGAAGAAAATTAAGCCTTCTGTTTTATAGTTAGTGTGATTGGGCTATGATTTTCATGTGGTCGTGGTGTGTACAAATAGCAAAGGAACTCAGATGTTATTTTAAATCAGTAATAGCTATACAATGCAGTGTTGTAGAGAATAAAGTGTTAACTCATGTATAATCTGTTATCAAAGACAAATTACACTTTAAGTGACTGTCCAGGACTTAATAATATAATAGATTTTAAATAATACTCTGAAACTGGTTTTATGTCCATATCAGATTGAACATCTTTAAAAGCATTTTGAAGAATCTGTTATCTGCATTATAACCACTTTGTAAATCACTCTTTTTCATCTTCTGTGTTAAGCTTACTTGTAATGGGTAATTATTAGTATAGATTAATTTTACTAGCACCTCTCATGTGAAACAAATTCCAGCTCAAATCTCAGCTCTCTCAAGTATTGCTAATCACTCTGAAGTTTGACCTGGTATTTTAACCCTTTTTTTGTATATGAAAAAATTCTGTTTTTTAAACTGATAAGAACAGATACTACACTTGATCTTAGCCAAAAGGCCGAGAAGCGATAAAATTCTGTTTTTTAGATGTTTCTAGTACTTAGGTTTGATTTATTTTTATATATTTATTTTTATCTCCTTGCAAAACTGTTTCTGGCTTCCCTCCCTACCCACCTCCCTCTTGGGGGATTGAGCTGAGGGCATTGTACATGCTCATGCTCTACTTGTACTCCAGTAGAAGGTGATTCTTTTACTTATATTCATTCTTCTGTTTTAGTGTGTGTTATCATTTGTTTTGCTTTTATTGTGATATTTTCATTTGTGAAAAGAAATTGCTTTGTGTATACTCATCAAATTTTGTGTCTTAAAGGAATCTCAGCAAATGTTCAGCCAAATATGTGTGTGTATACTTGGACTATACATTGCAAACTGCTCTGATACCACATTCAAAGCTATATTAATAAGTTAATTAGTAAACTTAAGTTAAAGCTAATGATTTAGTGGCAGGTCCTTCTGCATTATATTTATTGTTTTTGCTTTTGAGAGAGTCTTACTTTCTAGTCCAGGCTGGCTCTGAACTTGGTAGGTAGCCCAAGCTGTCTTTGAACTCAGTGATTCTGCTGCCTTAGACTCCCACATGCTAGGATTATAGATTCCCACTATGCCTGGTTTTCCCTTTGATTTTTAAGACTACTTTTCTTTCTAACTTGCTTGTTTATTTGTTGTGAATTTAGGACAGGATATACAGGGCCTCACTACATTGATCATAAATTATACTCAGTGATTCTCCTGTTCTCAGCCTCCCAAGTGCTGGGATTACAGGCAAGTTCCACCACTCCCAGTCTCAAGTGTCATCTCAGCCCCAGGGGTGGGACTGGCACGGCTGCTGCACTCTACCAAAGCAGGCACTTTAATCCTCAGAGCTATCTGGCTGGCCCTTTTTCTAACATTTAGATAAACTTTATCCAAATGAAAATAAATATCTATATGGATGTCCAATTGAATTATTGAACTGTATGCTAGTTTTGATAAGTACTATTGAAACCAGCAGTATTGGAGTATTTTGGTTTATCTGATTAGCAGCTGCATGGTGTCTTTGCTTGGATCTTTTTAAATTTTATTTATTTAATTTATTTTGCAAAACTGGGGATCAAACTCAGGACTTTGCAGTTGCCAGGCAGGCACTTGTGCCCCTGAGCTATCTCCCCAGTCCTTTGCTTGGATCTTAACATGTGTGTCTGTCATGTGCAAATATATGTGTTCTGGTGTTGTTATGATACTGAAAACTGTTAGCTATCAGTCCTATATATAGGATAAGTAAATAGAATCTCCTTTGTGTTAAACAAAAGATACTAGATTCTGTTTTCTCCTAGCCTAAGGACACATACAATTAGTAAGAGACATAATTTCCATTGTACTTAGCTTTGGGAAATGACTTTATTTTTAGAACTTTCAGAGGTTACTTTTTAAAAATTCAAACAAGTTCTTTAGGTTCTCTGTAGGTTTTAGAATTTGAGGCATAAACCTGGGTTCAACAGGCCAACCTTTCTTACTGTAATTTTGTACTTTAGTGTTATAATAGCTGTCTGTGTCTCAGTACCTTTCCCTGAGGATAACAGGAAGTACTCTATGTGTTTACCCACCTGATATGATGAATGAGTAAAAGGTGTGTGCATGAATGCAAAAGTGGCAAAATGGGAGTTAGACCTACCTTTATGCTCTAGCTAATTGATTTTGTGTGTGTTTACCTGAGCATCACAGATGGTCCAGTAGACCCATACTACTCTAGCATCTTTTTTTTTTTTTCCTTCTGTTTTGGAATTTTTTTATTTATTCCTCCCAATAGGTCAAAGAAATTACATTCCCAAGTCCATGCCACTGCAGCATAAAGGCTATTTATTTCCAAACAAAAGAATTAGGAAATGTAGATTTGCCCAACATTTGTTAAAGAAAACTTTTCTGTTGAATTTTCTGGTAGAAGTAGCCCAATTCAGTACAATGGCATGTGAAAAACCAGATTTATAAGTTTGGGAGGAGGTCAAAAGTGAACTATCAAATTACTCACCCATGGGTGATAAAGGTGATCGATCCACTGTAGTAAAATACATGCTTTTATAACAGAGGAGTGGTGTGGGTATATGATGATGATAATGATCACAATTACTTAGACACTGGCCATGTGAGCCTGTGACAGTGAAGTGCAGTAAGAGTTGATGATACAGACACAGGAAACACAGACCTCCCTGATTCAGATGAAGAAAATAGCAATGTGAGTACATATTTGGTCAAAATAGCTGCCTAACCAAATTGAATGATCCAGTGTTAGAACTAGGTGCAGTGATATAGTGAGGGTCTTTGCAGGATGAAAGGTATTTGACAGAAAGTCAGCACTGCCAGGCAGTGCTGGAAATTGAAACATTGAAAATGCTATAAATGCTGTGCAAATTAGTAAAATGCAAGCAAAATGTTCTGTATACACCCATAGCCATGTTCTGAAATATATTTATTATGATACCTCACTGGCTGAACTGAAAGCATTCATAGGTCTTGGTCACTTTTCTCTCGTTGTTGAGACAGAACATCTGTCATCCAAAATTAAGGAAGCAAAGGTTTATTTAAATTGGGTTTTTTTTTTTTTTTTGTCTTTTTGAGACAGGGTCTTGCTATGCAGTTCAGGCTGGTTTGAACTCACACTGATGATCTTCTTGCCTCAGCCTCCCAAGTGCTGGGATTTCATGTGCCACCACGCCTGGCTATTTAACTCTGTGTGAAGGTTTCAGTCTGTAATCTACTGGCTCCAAAGCAGGGTGGCATGGCATGAGGGCAATAGTTCAAGGTGACAGAAGATAGGAAAAGCACCAAGAACGGGGAGAGGGCGGGCACACTTCTATCCTCCTTTATTGTGTGCAGGTTCTCACCCTAAGATGAGTCCTTTACACCCACACCATCTCAGTTCCCACCTCTTGTACAAGCCCAGGATGTTTACAAAGCTCTGAACCTCTCCTGAGTTAAACTTTTAAACTCTGCAAGTTGACACAGGACATCAGCCATTACAGGTCTGCTGTACTTAGCAGGAATTTCTCATGATGATTACCAGAATGTAAAAGATTTATGGGAAAGCAGTGAGTCAATATATGGCATAATAATTTATGTCCTTGTACATGCAAAGACTTAACTATGCTGTCTATTTAGACTTGTTCTGGAAGTTGGCTATCTGGTCCTTATTCGTATGGTGGTAAACCAAATGATATTGTGAGCAGACTTGTTGTTCTCTTCTCCCAGGCTAATTCAGATGTGACATTGGACAGTTGGTTAACGAATTTCCAGTTGATGTTATATTTGCTAACAGTACAAGTTGACCAGCAGAGGAACTATACACAGGAACAAAGCAAAAATTCTAAATGAAATGTTGCAATATCAAAACAGTCTTTGGGTTTCAGTAAGATATAACACTGGCCTGATATATGGCAAAGAAAAGGCACTGCGGGTCTCAGCATTTCACCACAATAGAAATACTGGCGGGGAAACTCAGCAAAACAGAATCCTGAGATGGAAACGTTCTACAATAAAGCTGAAGGCAGAGTAGATGTTGCTGAGTTATGCAGCAACTATGTCAATTTTGGTAGGTTTGTTGGCAGTGAAGTAAAGAGATAGGAAAGATTTTTTTTTTTAAAAAAAAGTCTTTATTAACTCCAGAGACACAGAGAGGATTGAGGGAAGATGGGCCAGGTGTAGATCCTCTGGTCTGAGACATAGAAAGTTGAGGCTTTCATGGATTTCTGCTAGGGGTAGAATTTGAGGGGGATGTCTAGGAATATCTGATGAGGTGATTGGGGTCTTCTTCGTGGCAGAGGGAAAAGTGAAAGGAAATTGCACCCTCAGCTGGGTTGGAGAAGAAGGGGGAAGGTGGTCTCTGGGAAGATAAGGTGCTGTTGTAAGGGCTTCAGCCATATTAGCTGACCACCATAATAATTCAACAATTCATACTAGGACCAGAACCTATCATTACTTGAAACACAAGCATTGGCCAATGACTGTGTTTTACTCGATCCCAAACATGTGTGCTACTTAACAAAGAAAATAACAAGTGCATATCACAGAGAAATTTTCTTAGAGGACTGGGACTGGAGCTCACAAGAGATCACTTACAGCAGAGGAAATACCAAATGTTTCTGCCAGGGGAGCTAAGTAAAAAAATTGTGGAGCACACTGGTAAGCAAACAGGCAGGCACAGCATCACAGTGACCTTCCACGACAACAGGAAACCCAAAAAGGTGTGCCCTATCAGAAAGGACAGAAAAATAAAGCGTATGTCTGTCACTGTAAGTGCTGCCTGTGTATGGAACATGCATTTGTCATGTGTGAAGACTGCATTGGATATGGGAGGAAGCCAAGCTGTTTTCTCTGGTAGATTTTTGTTTATATTGTATTTAACATAATTTGTTTTGTTTTGGTCTTTTAGAGAAGGGTCTTCCTGTGAGTTCTGGCTACCCTTGAGCTCACTTTGTGACCCAGGCTGGTCTCAAACTTGCAATGATCCTCTTGCCTCAGCCTCGCAAGTGCTGGGATTATAGCAGAGTGCCAGCACATCTGGCTTCACATATCGAATTTAGAACTTTGTGCTTGCTGGGCAAGCACTTATTTCACTGAGCTATCTTCCTGGCCCCACACAGAGCCTTTTTTTTTTTTTTTCTGATAATTATCTTTTAGCTTTTGTAGGCAGGTACACAGGTGATGTGAAACTGCGATATCTATTCTAAGGACTCATTATAGTTTTTGTTTTTTTGCTTTGCTTTTTGTCTTTTTGAGACAAGGTTTTGCTGTGTAGCCCAGGCAGGCTTTGAACTCACAGCAGTCCTTCTGCTTTAATCTCCTGAGTGCTGAGATAACAGGTATGTGCCACTATACCTGGCTCATTACACATTTGACATTTTGTTTTATTGATATTTTATTTCCGTGCTAACTAAATGTTGTATAATATAGTAGGGAGTTCTATACAAAACAGGAAGAGAAGAGAGGTGACAAGACTGCCAATAGGATAGTCTGGTGTAGGTTTTGTAAGCAAGTGCATAGCCAGTGTGAAAAATGACATCTATTCTAATGCAAGATACACTTGAGGAATTTATTAATTTGATACTTTACATTAACTACACACTATAGAATAAGAACCTCCTGACAAAATAACAAGACTGCTGTGATGTCAGGTACATCCTACAACACTGCCAGAAAAGAAAATACATGTGCTGTCAGTATAAGCAGTGCATGCATATGGAAAGTGCTGGTGTCGTGGAAACAGACTGCCTGCCCGGGTGTGATCATTGAAGTAGGGGGGTGTCCCCCCCCCCCCCCCCCCAGAGTGCTATTGGCATTTTCACTGTAGTTCATATAGGAATTTATTTCCAGTGTTCTTTTTTTAGACCGTGTACACCAAAAGCCACTTAATGTTAAAAATGTTGGTACTTTGTTTGACAAATACTAAAGCTCAGTGCTTTATTTTTGTGAGTTTGTTCCTTTTCATTGTTTAATATAGTAAAACTCATAGAATTAAAATTAATTCATCAATAGAAATACCGTAAGGAATAAATAGGTTTGGCAGGCTCATGTTTGTCAGTGCTAAGTGCTCTTGTTTGTGAGAAGATTAACTGAACCTCTACAAATGGGAACCTCATAGGAATCAGGATTTTAAAGTGTGAGGTGGATTAAAATATTTTAATGAGATTTTTTGTTTGTTTTGGTACCAAGGATCAAACTTAGGACCTTGTGTTTGCCAAGCAGGCACTTAAGGCACTGAGCTATCTCCCTGGCCCTGGATTAAAATATTTTAAATAAGGTTTATGTAGTGCCTGGCATATATGTTTTACAGGTGTTGAATTGCTAATTATAATTTTCTAGTACTTTCATTTTAAACTTTTTTTTTTTTTTTTTTTGCTTTGTTTTTGTCTCTGTTGGTTATTTTCAAGTACATCATATTTCAGATGCACAAGACCCTATCTGATCTCTTACCAGAAGTGTTTTGATTTGGTTTGGAATTCTCTACCTGCTTGAAACTCCACTTCACATAGTATTAGAGCTTTAAAAACAAGTACAGAAAGATAAAACTCACAGAGAAAAAGAAAATAGAAGTAACTGTGGATATGAGATTGTAGGAACCAATTTAAAGGTAGAGTGTGGAATGGGGAATTTCCTGGCTCTGCCAAAAAGACCTGCCTGTACTGCGACATTGCTTCTCTCAGGTCACTGCCCATTAGCTCTTCACTGACTTTACCATTGTGCTTGTGCTGCTCCACACTTGGCAGTTGTCACGTCAGACATGAGGAGAGATAAGAGTAGAGTATAGAGGGGGTTAATTGAAAACCACACAAAACATGATTGGCCAGACCTCAGAGGAATATGCTGCTGGATCCATTGATTAAGAACATGACCACAAAGGAAAGAAGAGAAGAAACAGGAAAGATGTTGCTTCTGGACATTAAAAAGCATGAGTTTCTTGGTTAAACAACCTGTTGAATTAAAAACAGAAGTCTATACCACAGTGTGAAATTTCAGACTATCTGGACTAGTCATTTAGCTGTGTAACCAGTTACAGTATGCTACAGATACTTACGGAAGCATTGGAACAATTAATAATAGCTCCATAGAACGTTGAGTAAAGCAATGCAATTCCAGCATAAAACATAGTACCAGAAGAGTAATTCTAGTATTTTGCTTGGCTCAGTTGCAAGCAATATTTACACAGAGTTACTGTAATGCACTGTTTTCCTTCTTTTTTCAAGGAAAGACTCCTAGGCCTGCTTTTTGTTGCCTGAGGGATTCTGGCAAATAATGTCATCTCCTGAGGTATATATTTCTTGTGTCTGCTGTAACAAGAGATCATAACTTTGGTGGCTTAGAGCAGCTCAAGTTTGTTTTCTTACATTTTTTTTTGGCAGGGGGAGTTGAGAGAGAGTCCCACCAAGAAGTTCAGGATGCTGTCCTTGAGCTTACTGTGTAGCCCAGACAGGCCTTGAACTTGCATTGATCCTTGTGCCTCAGCTCCTGAGTGCTGGAATTATAGGCGTGTACCACCATGTCTAGCTGTTTTCTCACAGTCCTGTCAGAAGTCCTGTACATACCTGATTGCACTGAAACAAGTTATCATAGAGCATCATATTATATCGTATATTCCTTTGCAATATTCATGTTATTTTACCCTTCATTTACTGAAATTAGATGTCCTGTGTATAGTACACATAAATGTATGTGTATATAAAATAGAGACAGAATTCTACAGGGCCGTAGGCAGACAATATTGGAAGCTACGTTATAGTATTAGTGCTTTGAAAGCTCTATCAGATCACTCTACTGACCTACCTATCTTCCTTTTACCTATTTTGTACTTAGTTTTTGTACTTGGAATATGTGATTTCAACTAGATACAACATACAAGGCCAAGAAGAGCTCTTCGTTCACTTCAGGTTTCTCACTGAGAGATGAGAATAGCAAATTCCTTGAGTTTTGCTTTTAGCAGTTTAGTTCTTGAAAAGTCGAAAAGAAATTGCAAAGGCTGAACATAGTGGTATATGCCTGTAATCTCAGCACAGTGGCTGTGTGCGCAGGGCCAGCCTGGACTACACAGTGAGACCTTGTTTCAAAAAAAGAGGGAACGAGAAAGGAAAAAAATTCAGGAGCATCTCATACTGTTAAAAGCTGTAGAATTTGTACCAGCTGGCACAGGTTAATTTATCCAGTAAACTTGAAAGGGCAGAATACACTTAAGAAGCCCATCTATATAAATATTTCCTCTGTGAATATTTTGCTATGCTTTATGTTGTGACTGGCTGGGTGTTCTGGTGCTGTGTGATGACCAGTGGGGTGGCTGTGTCACCTGAGGGGCCACTGCTGGTGAATCAAACTCTGGAATCCAGAGAAGTAGAGTTTTCTTTTTATAAAATGTGAAATAGGCCACTCAGTTATCAAAGAGAGATTTTTCAGTGGGTCGCATGAAGGAATGAGGGACTTAATGTTTGTTGTGCTCTTTGGTCTGTGAGGAGGAAAGAGGCTCTTCTTGGTAAAATACTTGACTGTAAACAAATTGAGAACCACATTGTTTAGTGGCTTGGTCATAGTAGGGTTTTGGTAGAAGGATTATGCAGCCTGTTTACTGTCTAGGTAATTAAAAGACATAAACATTTGAAAACTTTATTCAGTAATTCAGATTGAAGAATTAAAACATGTATTGCAATTGATACTAGCAAATACATTCATGTATTTAAAATTCTTGAATTATGTCTGATAAATAAACAGTTAAATTTTGCCAGATATTATTTTTTAAAATGTTCTGCTATTAATCTTTTTGTGTTGTGTTTCTAAACCATTGAATTGCCAGTATCACTGAGTCTTGTTAAATGTGCAGATTTCTGTTCCATTCCACACTTAGTGGGTCTAAGTTTCTGCTACCAGAGCTCAGCAACTAATCTTTTAATAACCAACCTTCCATGGATTCCTGTGTACACTGAGGTTGACAGACCACTGTTTTAGAGTGTCATTGTGAGAGGAAAAGTGGAATGATGATGACAGTGGAAGCTGCTCTAGAAACACAGCCTTTTAACATACTTTGTTTTAATTAATAGGCATTGAACCCAGGGCCCTAATAACACCCCATCCCCTACCCTTACTCACTAAGTTGCCAAATTGCCCAGGTTGAGCTCAAGTTTGTAGTCCTCCTGCCTCCATGTCCCAGAGTTCTGGGACTGTGGGTGTGCCCCATGCTTAGCTGGGACTCAGCATTTCTGTGAAGCAGAGAAGACAGAACCAGCAGATGCCTGGCACAGTGGACCAAGGCTCTAATCTCAGCCTCTCGGGAAAAGGAGGCAAGAGACTAGGAGCTTGAGGTTGGCCTGGGCAATTTAGCAAGACCATCTCAAAATACAAAAATAAATAAAAAATGCTAAAGGTATAGCTCAACATTCCTTGTGGCCAAAACAAAAACAAAGCCCCAAAAGACAAAACCCCTAGCAGATAAGTAATTTTTGTGCAGAAATGTAAACTCCATTAGAATTGGCATTACATGGGCTGGGGAGATAGCTGGGTGGTCTAAGCGCCCTGGCAAGTGCAGGGACTCAGATTTGATCCTTGGTACTGCATGCTGTACTGGCCCCAAAACTGGGTATGGTGACGCACCCCTGTAATCCCCGCTTGGGGAGCCTGAAATAGGTTCACTATATCTGAGCTGCATAGCGAGACCCTGTACCAAATAAATAAAACATTAAAAAAAGTTAAAGCAGTTGGCATCATGTTTTAAATATCTTCCATATATCCTTGAGAAGTACTTGTTTATAAAATTGGATAAGCTAGATGGTTTGTAGAGAGCTGAACTGACATTTCTGTATTTTTTTATTTATTGATTTATTTTTGTATTTTAGGGAAGGGTCTACAGGGTGTTTCAGGGTCTCACTACTAGATTGGACTCATAGTGATCCATTTGTTTACAGCCTCCCAAGAGCTAGGATTATAGGTGCACATCACCATGTCCAGTCTCAATTGCATCTCAGCATGGCCAGCACAGCAGGCCTGGGGACGAACCCTTGGCCCCTGCACCTGCTTGCAGGCACTTTCGTTTGCTGAGCTATTTGGCTTCCTTGACATTTCTTTAAAAGACTTTTATTTTTTGTTTTTTGTGGTACTGGTCATCAAACTCAGGAACTTGTGCTTGCCGCACAGGTGCTTATGCCACTGAGCCTATCTCCCTGACCCTTTAAAAAAGCCTTTTCACTGAATAATTGTTTATTGTGTGAGCTCCTTCCATGGAAGAACTGATCATGTAAGAAATAAAACTATAAGCAGAGTTTCAAATGCTGTGTTAGAGTATAACTTGGCATTCTGGGACCAGGTAATGTCCCAGTCTCAACTCTGATTGGTTTTGGGTTTTTTTTTTTTTTTTTAAATTTTATTTATTTATTTATTTGTTTGCTTGTTGTGTTTGTTTGTTTATTTATTTATTCATTTTGTGGCTGGCTCAGCCTGCCCTGGTGGTGGCGCTGGCGCAGCATGTGGTGCCGGGGATTGAACTGCAGTCCCCGCAGTCGCCTGAGCCCTCCTAAGCAGGCGCTTTAGACCACTGAAACATCTCGCCAGCCCCTCTGATTGGTTTTGAACTAGGTCTAAAGGTTGAGGAGACTGATGCCAGATGGGGAGAGATTAGGGTGAGGACATTTGTTTGCTGGCACTGCTGCTGTGGAAAATAAGATCTTTTGTGTATAAATGAAGATATACTTGAGAGGCTCCTGAAGTTGGTCGATTTAAATTTTTAATTCTTGTTTTGTGTTTTGAGACAGTAGTAGGTCAGGCTGGTCCAGAACTCACTGTGTAGATCAGGCTGGTCTCAAACTCAGAGCAGTCCTCCTGTCTCAGCCTCCCAAGTGCTGGGTTACAGGCATGTGCCACCATGACTATTCCAAAGCTTTTTGGTGCCTTTAACAGTTACGTGGGGCTATCCAGATAGCTCAGCGGATTAAAGTGCCTGCTTAGGCAGAGTGCATCAGCTGGGGTTCAGTCCCTGGCATGTTGTGCCGGCCCCGCCCACAGGGCACACTGAGGTGGCCATTGAGACTGGGTATGGTGGGTTGCACCTATAATCCCAGCTCTTGGGAGTCTGAAGATAGAAGAATCACTATGAGTCTGATCTATATAGTGAAGCCCTGTAGACCGTATACCAAATACATTTAAAAAAAAAGACAACTTTTTTTTTATACTGCCCCTGAACCAAGAGAAAAAAATTGCAGACTTATCAACTAATGCGGTTCAGATGGCTTAATGATTTAGGACATGCTTGTGCCTCTTATACATCATGCAGCTTCTCAGGCCATGCAGTCATACCAAGCTGCCACTCTTATTTTCTAGTTCTGTGTTGACATTTGCACAGCGTTCTTCCCCATAGCAACCACTAGAAACTATTTCAAAAAAGTAATGGCCATTAGGAGAAAAGTGTACCCTGATCTTAACACTGAATCTGCTCAAGCTTGGGGTTCACATTGCACATAATACAGTGTACAGTGTAATCTGTTTTGACACTTACCTGTGAAATCATTACTGCAGTCAAGATGGCATCCTCACACCCATCACCCAAGTCTTACAGGTTCCTTTCTCCCACCCCCACCCCCACCCCCATCCCCTTTTTATTTGTATCAGGAATCAAACTTAGGACCTTGTACTTGCCAGGCTGGTGCTGTGCTGCTGAGCTATATACCTGGCTTCAGGTTTCTTTGTAAGCCCTTCCTCCCTTGCACACCCCATCCTTTTTCCCTGTATCCGTTGCTGCTTTCTGTTGCCATATAAAGTGTGTACCTTTTAAAAATGTGGTTTCTTCGTTATACTTTGATGTTCATTCATGTTTAGCATGTATCAGTAGTTCTTTTGTTGCAGAGCAGGAACTTTTTGAGATCATCAGAGGTTATTAGCACTATACCCTAAAATAAATTTGAAAAACTTCCTTATTCGTTTAATATGTAGTCAGTTAAAATTCCCCATTGTACCGTAAGGTTTTGTTTTGTCTTTTTGACACAGGGTCTTGATATGCAGTTCAGGCTGGCCTTGAGCGCATTTTGTAGCCCAAGCTGATGTCAAACTCGCAAGTGATCCTCCTGCCTAAGTCTCCTGAGTGCTGGGAACATGAGTGTATCACCATACCCAACTCCATAAGGATATTTTATAGTTGGTTTGTCAAATCAAGATGCTTAAAAAAGTTAACATGGTAGAATATGCTGTGAAAATTACCATTCATTTCTTGTCTCCCTTGCCTCTACTGTCAATTACCTAGTTATTATCTTAGGTAATGATCTTACTGTAATATAATTATGCAAAGAAATTGAAAGAAGCATTTTTGCTTAATCATCTGTACACTGATATAACTGTTTGTATTTCTTTACTGCTAGTTGTGACCTTATATAGAATAAAAGTATTTTAGATATGGTGAGAAGTAACTGAGATGGCTGGCAGTTGTAGTGAGCTGCCTTTAAAGAGTGAAGTGTGTTTTCAGGAAACATGGTCACTGTGCTCCTGACAAGGTAGCTACACAACAGAGCAGAGGGCATGTTCGCACATTTCCTGTTTTTCTTTGTAGAAGCTCTACTCTGGAATTCCCCTTTGCCCTGATTTACATCTTGCGTCTGTTTTGAATCCTTAATACTGTACACCAGAGTGTCGTTCCTTACATGTCTATACTGTCCCTTTTGAGACAGGGTCTCTGTGTAGCCCAGACTAGCCTCTTGTCTTATCTCTGCCACCAGTGGTGACAAACCTGTGGCACACATGTAGCGGCCTGCAGGGCCTCTCAGTAGTGTTCTTGGAGCCAGGTCATCTTGGTGCTGCCCCAGCAGCACTCGGAGGGGTCGTGTGCACACTTGGAGAGGGGCCATTGTGTCGGGTCATGACGTTGCAAGCCAGGACTCACTGTTCAGGTTTACTCACAGGTTTGGCGCTTGGTGATGATTGAGTGGGCTTGGGGCTGCAATTTGGGCACTCAGCCTCCAAAAGGTTCACCACCACTGGCCTAGACCCAGCTAAATGCTGTTAACTTTATCCACCAACACCTCTAATCTGCTTGCATTTGCCAGCTGTTAGTTGAATTTGAATAATCCCTTTCTATCATAATAGTCTCCTTTTGGCCTCCACCCTGTGTTCTATCTTTAGCTATTGCAGAGTAGCTTTTTAAAACCTTTCAGTTGTTTCTCATTGTTTTGGGAAGATTCTTATCTTTATGTTCATGGTATACAGACCCTGTATGGTCTGGCCTGTGTGTATTTCACCATTTCCATCTTAGGTCTCTCTACCCCTCTTGGGTCCTGGCAGCACAGTACTTCCCTGCAGTTTTGGACAGTCATGGTCCTTCCTTCCTTAGCTTCTACTTTCGTTTCTCAAAAATGAGATTAGAGTAGGTGTCATAAAGATACCTCCCAATACCCTGGTGTTTTCTCAACTCCGTACTACAGTAAATTCCAGTAGAAGAATATTCACTATTTTCAGGTATGATTGACTGCCTCGTTGAAGTTGTCTCACTTTTCAGTGTGAGTTGCCTCTGAAACCTGTTTGCTTGTGTGCCTCTGAGTATTCTCAGGAAGCATGTGTGCTACAGAGTGGGTGGTGGCCTGAGCACACCACAGTGACTCTTCTCTCCTAAGGTCATCCCACAGTAAGGCAGTTGCTGGAATCATGAAGATGGGGGCTGGGGGGCAGGGTGCTTCTGCCAAGCTCCAGACACACCCTTCCGGAGGACGTGATGCAGGTTCTGGTCTGTTAAAAGTTGCTTCTATGAGTTCACGGGTAGCGGGTACTCAGTGACTCATGGTGGCCTGGAAGGGTGAGCAGTTCTTTGCTTCAGGAGGTCCTCTCACTGAGCTGAGTGCTGCTCCCACCATGGGAGCATCTCCCTCAATGTGTATGTGTGAGGCCTGGGGGCCATCACCGACCTGTGGAAGTTAGTTGCTGTGCTTTGCTGCACCTAGAGGCCTGCTCTGTTTTGCCCACAGCAGGAATGCAGGAAGAAGCCTGCTTCTCTACCCTTTGATCAGTGGACTTAGGAGAAAAGCCCTCCTAGTTTGTCCTGCTCAGGTGCTGGGAAAATTTATGTCCTGTGATGGTGAAGATTCAATGTGTCTGGACAAACAGCTTCCTATCAAGGTAAATTTAATGGAAAGTTAGCAGTCTATTATTAAGAAAAAAAGTTGCCAGACTATTAGTATCTTCTTTTGCTGTTTTAACCCTAAAAAGAAGTTTGCATTGTCTCATAAGAGTCAGCTAGGGAATTATGCTTTATGACCCCAAGCCAGCTCTGTGGTGACACATGCTGTTCCCAGAACTTGGGGGACCTGGGTTATGTAATGAATTGAAAGCAAACCTAAACTACTCAGTGAACTACGTGCTGAGTCTGGGAAACAGGTAGAAGAGAAAAGTGCATTGCCGACATGTGAGATTTGCAGGTCAAAGGATGCCTGTGGGTGTAGCCAAGCTGTGGTGAGGGACAGGAAATCTTTGGGTGAGGCTTCCCTGAGAGGACTTGAAGCAGCCTCATGCAAGAAAAAGATGGCAGGAAACCAGTACCGCATGCTAAAAAAGAGAAAAACTTTTTTTTTTTTTTTTTTTGAGACAGTCTTGCTGTATAGCTCAGTCTGGCCTCAAACTTGTGGCACTCCTCCTGCCTCAGCCTCGCAAGTGCTGGGATAATAGCTGTACACCATCATACCTGGCTAGGGAGAAACTTAAAATCCTTACACTAAGGGTCTGTGCTCTTTCTTGGCTTTCTGCTACCACTTTAACCTCAAGGTTTTATATGACTGCATGGAGCAGCAGCTCTAAAGACGCGTTAAGTTTTTACAGCACTTCGAAGGACTTAACTGAATTTGGAGAATATTTTGTTCCTCAGTGTGTAACATTAATGTTACATGTACTGACCTTAATCTGTAAGTATAATTTGTATAGTCAAGCATTTAAAATTTTTAAAAAATTTAACACATGCATTACATAATGATTACATTCCTTGTGGGGAGTTGGTGCATACGTTTTTGGTGTCCCCCCCCCCCCATCCCCTTACTTTTCCAGCTATTAGTCCTCCTCCCTTTTTGCAAAAGACCTAGCTTTTTATTTCTTTTTTATTTTTATTTTTTTGTCTTTTTGAGACAGGGTCTTGCTATGCAGTTCAGGCTGGCCTTGAACTTGCTTTTATAGCCCAGGCTGGTCTCGAACTCACACCAATCCTTCTGCCTCAACCTCCCAAGTGCTGGGATTACAGGCGTGCACCACCACTCCTGGCTTCTTGTTTCTTTCTTTCTTTTTTTTTTTTTTTAAATTATTTATTTATTTATTTGTTTGCTTGTTGTGTTTGTTTGTTTCTTCATTTATTCATTTTGT
>PVKN010007733.1:0-26149 GCA_004027915.1 Capromys pilorides
TATGGGACAATTTTAAAATATATAATAAGTGCTAATTGAAATAGTAGCTAGAAAAGAATAAGAAAACAGACCAGAAGAAATATTTCACATAACAATGGCCAAGAACTTTCCAAAATTAATGATAGATATGAAGCCATAAACTAAAGAAGCTCTGAGAATAACAAAAAGGATAAATGCCAAAAAATCTACAGCACATGCATCATAATCAAGCTGAAAAAAAAATTTGCTATAGCAGGGATCGAACTCAGGACCTTGTGCTTGCCAGGCAGGTACTTAAGCCACTGAGCTATCTCCCCTGCACAAAAAATCTTGAAAGAAGTCAGAGGGGTGATAGTAGCAGATGACACCTTTCCTAAAAGGAGCAAGAATAAGACAAAGTAAATACACAAATACACATATAATGTATATGGAAATGCAAAATGAAATATTTTATTTTTATTACTCTTATTTAATGGAATAATTCTTTGCTCAAAGTATTAATAGTAAAAATTTTCAACTAAATCACAATGGTAACAATAGGAATAACAATATTAATATCAAGGGTAACAAATATCAATAGTATAACAGCAATTATCATTTGTGGGTAAGTGGCATAACGTTACAAGAAATGGTAGGGTAAATTGGAAATGCTCTGTTACAATGAATGTGCATATACTCAAGGTAGAATGGTATTTGAATGTGATTTAGATTAGTTGCAAATATACATTGTAAAGTCTACGACAACCATTAAATACACTGTTGGAAGAGTCAGCAAGATAGCTCTGTGAACTAAGCACCTGCTTAGGCAGACACAGGGACCAGGGTTCTGTCCCAGTCCTGCATGCCACACCAGCCCTGCCCCCAGACACGCTGAGCTGGGGATGGAATCTAAGAACGGTGATGTACACCTGTAATCCCAGTGCTGGGGAGGCTGAAAACAGGAGGATCACTATGAGTCCAAGCTGTGTAATGAGACCCTGTACTAAATACATTAATGTATGTAATTTTGTTGAAATATACTCAATAAGCTAAGAGAGGAGAGAAAATGGAATCACATTAAGGTTCACCTTATACTTCAGCTTGTACTGACTGCTCAGTACAAGCTGCACACACTCTTTACTGAAAGGTTTAAAGCTTTTGGTTTCTTAAAGGTACAATAACTAAGGTGTTATAAATTTTAAGTTTTCCAAGAACCACAATGTTTCTTACCTAGCAAAATGGTGACACAGGCTCCATTGTAACAGATAATGCCCCCCGCCCCAGCCCATATGCTTCAGCTTCTTAGTTGCCTAAGTAATCATTCCTGTTATAGCTCCAGTTGCTTCTGTCTCCTACAAGTGGCTGGTCACTGGGATGCATATGGTAAGAGCCAGTCCCTAAAGGAGAAGCCTTTCCACTTCTGTTCTTCCTGTTGGTTCATCCCATATAAGCCCTAGACCGCCAGAGATCAGGACATTTTGAGGAACAATTGATTCCTAGTCAGGCCATCAACATCAGTTAATCTGCCTCCAAATCCTGGGTGTGGGTTTGGTGTTTCTGCTTGCTGTGGCTCCATGAGTGCCTATGAATTTGACCACAGAAATCAGGCTGTCCCTTGCTGACCCCAGACTAAGAGACCTTCAGTTAGGATGAATGGTAACTGGTCTCTGCGAGCATAATGCTTGGGGTTAGAATAGCTGTATAATTTTTTTTCTTTGAAAATTTCAGTTTTTTAAATTAACACATAAAAGGTGCTCATGTGTAATTTTTGATACATATATAGATTAGGGAGTGTTCATTAACGTATCAGCAAGTATATCTGTCTCCCTAAGCACTCATTATTTCAGTGTGGTGAAAACATCCAGTATCCACTTCTCTAGCTTTCCTGAAACACCTGATGCACTATTATCATCTTTAGTCACCTACTGTGCACCAAGAGATCAGAACCAACTTCTAACTGCAAACTTGCACCTACTGGTCGACCTCTCCCCTCCCCACCTCTCACTCTCCTCCCCAACCTCTGGTAACCATTATTTGACTCTAAACTTCTATGGAACCATTATTTAGATTCCACACCTGAGTGACGTCACTATAAGATTCTTCTTTTACGTAATCTGGTTACCTTTCTAGTGCCCAGGCAGGGGTGGGACAACTGGATTAAAGAGATGAAAACCAGCAAGAGAAGCAAAGAGCTGGAGAAAAATAAGAATCTATTAATGATTTTCCTGACTAGACAAATAAAAGGGGGAATGACTTTCAGCTACCTAGACTATATTATCCCAGCAAACACACCTACCTCAGGCCTGCCCAGAGCCTCCACTTGCTTCCTGGTGAAGTAGCTTTCATTCAAACATGGGAAGGTGTCAACCTCAACAGACTACGCTCAGAGAGAAGACAACATCTAAATACTCCCAAAGCCCTGTGTAATGAAATTAAATAAAAAGGCAAGAAACAAAGTAAACGGACCACAAATACAGAACAAGATTTAGTCCACCGGACTTGAATCTGCAGTCCACAAGGACAGTGACGTGTGGTGCCTTATTCCCTGACATGTGGCTCAACCTCCCCTTCTAAGCCCAGTGAGAGTTTGGAACCACCCCTGGCAGCATAACAGGCCATGCTATGCTATGACCAATCAAATATCAGCATTAAAGAGTCGGCATGCTTCTCCATCATTCCTTCCCCTGGCTCTACTGGACAGAGATGTTGTAATGAGTGAACCCAGGGACCCTGAGCGAAGAGGAACCAGCCAGACACCTCCAACCCACCACAGGCAGGCAGCCTGAGTAAGAAACAATACTGTGTTGTTTATAGCACCCAGGTTTTTTTAACAGTTACCTTGGTTCTGTGAATAAATCACCAAGCCACTAAGGATATATAACCAACAAGGAGCTTCTCGTGTATACACCAGTGATTTAAATTAACACACAGAGCATGAGGTCATTTTATAGCTTAAGCTAGCAAATTCAATTTCCCCTAACCAACATATTTTATAACTTAAATGAACAAATACCAACTTTCTGTAACAAAAATGGTTTCCAGGCCCATGGAACTAAAGCATTAAATTTACCAGCTTTGCTTCTTCTCATTAACTGGCAGTGACATGGAAGGACCTGCTCACTGAAGAGCCAGCCCTCACTTGTCCCTTCATTTCCCATACTTTTGTTGGTAACTGATCTGCTGAGAAAAACAATTAAACACAACTGTACTATTATTGAGGTTCAAAAAGCTTCTTATTAAATATCATCAGAGTTTACCTTCGATAACCAAAGCCACTCTATGAAAATAAAGCCTGCAGTATCCAAGTTTTTTTATAGTTTTGAACATTAAGAATTGAAGCTCAAAAAGGAAATATAAAGCCGGGCATGGTGGTGCATGCCTGTAATCCCAGCACCTGGGAGGCTGAGGCAGGAGGATTGGTGCGAGTTCGAGACCAGCCTGGGCTACAAAAGTGAGCTCAAGGCCAGACTAAACTGCATAGCAAGACCCTGTCTCAAAAAAGACAAAAAAAAAAGGAAATATGTGCAATTGTAAACAGTTGTCATTGAGTGGTAGGACTATAAATGATTTTATTGCTCTAGTTTTTCCTATTTATTTCCAAACTTTTATAAAAAGAACATATTACTTGTATAATGAGGAAATACATACCTACAATGGTCTTAATTATAAAACAGATACATTTATCTAAAAAATATACCTTCCTATTAATTTATAGTTTTGTATTATGTTGTAATCTGTTCTTAGGGGGGAAAAGGTGACTGCCAATATAAAATTGGGCTTTGGAAATGCTAATCCAGTAAAAGACTGACAAAATCAATTCACTGTAGAAACAAACCAAGAATTAAAAGGAGAAAAAAAATAAAGCTAGTTAAAAACACAAAACAGTAGCTCTCAAATTATCAAAGATAACAGACAGCAAGTACTGAGGAGCTGGGTGAACTTCAGATTTGTAGGTCCAATTCCCAGAGATTTTGATTCAGCAGGTCTGGAAGGAGGCCCAGGGGACTGCGTGTTGGGCCAGCCTCTGGATGGTTCCACAGCATGCTGAGAGAAGGGCCTCATAGCACACTGGGAGAAACACTTCTCACAGTCTGAGCCAGCGGAGAAGCTGACTGGTGCGACAGGTTGGATATTATTTCATGGTTCTCATCTCTCAGTGAATATTGGAATCCTCTGGGTGACTTTTTAAAAATAGTAATGCCCAAAAATACTAATGGGTTTGAATCTCTGGGCAAGTATAGATTTTGAAAGCAGCCTGGTAATTCTGATGCACAGCGAGGTTGAGTCCCCATGAGGCTGACCACAAAAGGCTCACACCTCTGCAACAGCATCACAGAGGTGGCCGCCTGCCCTGTCCATGTCTGGCTGCTCGCTCTGGCTGTCCATCACAACCCCTGGTGTCTGGACAGAAAACAATTTGGCTGGAAGCAAGCTGCCCAGAACGCAAGTTTTAAATCCTTCAAATGGTGGACAAAACCAAAAGCGTGGCCAAAGCAGCGGAGAACACATAATTGGCTTTAAGTTAATTCAAAACTTTAAGGCAAGGAAATCTAAGTCCTGAAAAGTTCCTCATAATTTTCTTCTGCAATTTCTCTTGTTGATTGGGTTTCTTCTTGTATTGTTATTGTTTTTTCCTTTTAAAAATGCTATCTATGCCTATGAAACAAATGGGAAAATGCAGACAAGCGAAAAGAAAAAGATAACGAATACCCATAATTCTACCTACTCTGAGACAATCAATAAAGCACCATAGAGTCTACTCTTTCAGATCTTTTATCACACAGGGATATGCATCTGTTCTCATCTTATAGATTTTTCCAACTAATCCTATTAGGCGTTTACAGTGATCTAAATTGCCCCTGTTATAAAGAGCACAGAAGAGAGAATAAATGAAGAAAAATTAACAATATATGGGAAAAATTTAAGCAAAGTAAAATTCTTCAATACTATCTAAAATTCTCAAGGTCAGGTAATTTTTTTAAAACTACCCTAATTATGTTCAAATGCTACCAAAAATTGGAACAAAAATTTGTCTCAATAAAATCACCACTACTGCCAAGCCATTATGAAGAGCACCTCACACAAAGCCAAATAGCTTTCTGTCCAGTGGTCCATTCCCATCCGTCACTGTCCTTTTGCTGGGCTTGACACGCTCATTCCACCCACTCCAAGATCACTCGTGCCATCCTCCCTCCCTGTCTCGAAGGCCCTTCCTCCTTCAACAGTGTACCCAAATCCAGCCTGTTGTTTAAGACCCAGGGTGAATCTCATCCCCTCCTCCCAGGCAGCTCTGCTCCCACAAATCAACCCTGCTCTGTTCCTCTGAACCCCTCAGCACTGACCACACTTCCCTGGTGGCTCTCAGCCAAGCTGTGCACACACTGCAGAGTCCCCTGTGCACTCACCTCATGTCCCCACTGAGTCACCTCGCCATGAGCCAAATGCAGCTTATTCTCCTTTGTGTCTCCACAGCATGGAACACTGAATTGGACACACAATACGCAGCAGATAAATATTGAATGAAGTAGAATTTTCAGGTGGAATTTGTGTAAAACAAACATTCTATTCATTGGTGAAGTCGGTGTTTTTACCCTTAATGAGGAAGGAGAGCACCAGCAGAGCCCTAGGTGGTGTTGGAGAGAACCAGGTCTGTGCAGGCAACAGGGCAGACCTGGTTCCAGCAGGAGCTTCCACAGGCAGCGCAGAGGGAGAGAAACAAAGCTCTCTCTGCAGGAGCCTCTGAGGCCAGATCCTCCTGCAGAGGCTTTACCAGCATAGACCTCTAAGCTGCTCAAGGGCAGGCAGGGTCGGCCGGGGGACCTAAACAAGCTGCTATGAAGCAGCCCAGCATGGATCATCTGCTTCTGGCTGCAAAGACCACAGCGATGAAGACAGAAGGACCCAGGAGGGACAAGGCTGCCTAATTCCCACTGGCAAGAAAGAGCAGGCTGTGACAGACAAGCAGTGACAGGCTTGAGAAGAAGTGACAACACCACAACGCAGATGGGAATAGGGGAGGACAGGGAAGCCAGTCGAAGATGGCTTTCACCTCAGATGTCAAAGGAAGAGATGTTTTTATTCTACAAAGAGATCCATGTGATCACATGGCTTAGGACACATGGGAAGCTGAAGCAAATGAAATTCTCGCCACAAAATTTCAAGCCTCCCGTGAAAGTGGAGAGGATGCTGTCTCGCAGACACCAAGCGTTCATGGGAAAGGCTTGCACACTCCAGTCCAGGAGGTGAGTGTCCCCAGGGAGTGTCCCTAAAAAAAATTGGAGGGTTAACACCCAGGCTAACATGCGACCTGCCAAAAAGAAAATAAAGGTAATAAGGCAAGCTATTGAAAGAAGTAGATGTAAAGGATTCACAAAATTTTTTAATGGGGACTGAGCTCTATGTGCAATCTGGAAGAAACTTATTAATAAGTCACTTAGGAGAGAGACCATGGGCTACAGTACATTTGCCAAAACCTTGTTCAGAGAAAATTAATTCTCCAAAACACAAACAGCTGAATGTTTAACTCACTGCCTGGCAAGTTTACCAGAAATTGTCAGATAAATACTATAAAGCTGGTCCTCGGTAGCTGGTCACAGCTGTTTCCCTGAATCCTATCAAAGTTAGGTTTATAAAGCAGCTTTTTTCCAAGGTTTCAGTTTATGACCTTTTGAAATGAGAATATTTGTGTGCGCTGCTTGAAGGTGTTGTGCAATGCCGCCTTACCCATGGGACAGGAGTTCTGTCTTCTGGCTTATTTTCCTCTGCCCATTGCCTTGGTTCTGTCACTTATAAAGGTAGTAAAGGGCTGCCTCATTGTGAATATTTTAAGAGCAGCTCATAGCACAGGTAGGTGCTTGTTAGAACAGTTTCATACTCTGGATATGCAAGATTGCCTTTGCTGCTTCAACATTTGACACTGGTTCTGGTTTTCTGTGTCTTGTGGGTGGTGTTTTCCACACAAAAGTGAGAAAGCTATGTCACTATAGACAGAGTCCGCTTGTCTGACTAAGTCATGAGTATGCAAGTGGCAGAAAAGGCCCTACTTGGAATGGTAGACCACCTGGATCGATGTGCCTTCTGCTGCTATCACAAAATATCTGAGGCTGGGTACATTATTTTTAAAAAGAGATTTATTTAGTTCACAATTAGGGAAGCTAAAAGCCCATTATCAGGAAGTCCCTTGGGAGGGCCTTATGACAGGTGGCATTATGGTGGCTGCACTTGTACAAAAGATCACTTGAGAGGCAGGAAGCCAGAGAGTGGAGCCAGCCTTGCTCCTTTGGTAACACTAGTTCTTGCGAGAACTCACTCTGCAAGATCAGGAGCAGTCTTTGCTGAGAGCGGTGCCTCACCACTTTGCACTCGGTCCCACAGCTTAAAAGTTCTACTGCCCCTTAATATCGCCACTGCATGGGGACCAAATTTCTAATCCCAGGGCCCACCACCCCCTTCATATTTCCATTTCCCAAATTGCCCTGCTTCTCCTGTAATTTAGCAGAGTCAAAGGAGATTAATTGCCAGGTGGAAAAATCAGAATCTCTGTTTCCATGGGGGTGCAGTGTTTTCCCTCTTCCTGTCTTTTCTCTGCAGTGAGCTTTGCTCAAGGCCTGGGCTGAGCCAGTGTGCTGGGAGATGTGATAAATGAGCCCATTCTCTTCGGAGACATTGTGTTTTCTAATCGGCTAAGAGCAAGATTTCAAGATGTTATTGGTGTAGCTGCCAGCCAGTTCTGCCCCATTTAATCACATTATCTTGAGTGCCAAGAGGGCAAGAGAGTTCAGGGCTGGTTTTCTGGGGTTTTTTTTTTTTTTCTTTCTTTCTTTCTTTTTCTTCTACTGGAACTCATATAGACAAAGGGTAATGGAAGGAAATTAAGCAAATGTTCAGAGGTAGGAAGGAAAATGACATGCTCTCCCATAGCCTTCTCTTTGCCCTCCACCTTCCCACTGCCTAGAGTTGAACGGTCACTGGGAAACAAAGATCTTTTTGGCAAACCCTTGTTGGAAAGGCTGCGGCAAGCCTCAGACCAAATCATCAAGCAGGTGGTCACGGCCAGAGAAGAAGCCCTGTGGGGTGCACTTTCCCACAGAAACTGGAAAATGGTAAACTCATTTATTAGGAAGCATAGTTTGTAGCGCGAAGACTATTGTCCTAATGTCCTCATAGTTGAGGCCAGCTCCAGGGCATAAAGGGAAGCTCAATTCTGTGGACAGCCAAGAAGCTCTAGATTGTTCGCCATCTGCCCATCCAACTTAGCAGATTTTTGTTTACTTTTAGAAGTTGTAAACCACTCAGCAAGGGACTTGCTAGGAACCCTTTAAGTTCAGTTTGAATGTGGTGTGCAGGATCTCCTTGGTAATGTGTCTGTCACTTTCAGCTCATAGCCTTTGCTCCTGTCACGAATAAAAATCATCTTAATTTTTAAGCCCTTATTTCAAAAGATAACTTTGTAAGGTCCAAAGCTCTCGGGCTACCGGTACTTGTTAACTAACATTGAAACCATTATTGTTTTAATGAAATAGACCCACAGAAGTTGGCTCGCTTCCTACCACACCCCTGTTCTCTATGGAGAGTGTGAAATGATCATTAAGGCATTTTAAAATAAAGCAGTATTTTAGTAAAACTTCAAGCTTTGGTGGGTGAAATGCAGACCTCAGAGCCAACAGGATCCGGTGGAATCTTGGCCTGTGTCCTTCCTAGCAATATGGCACAGAGCCTTAAAGCACTGTACCTTGTCAGATCTCAGGCTTGCTACTTATAAAATTGGAAAAGCAATTAAGTCTTAAAGAATTTGGTTCAGACAAGGTAAAATGTATAAGTTTATCAGGTGCACCTCAAAGAAGCCACTTAGCAAATGACAGTCCTTGTCACCTAGTATATCCCATGGGTGAACTGAGCAAAGGGCAACTGTCCAGAGACAGGTTCTGGTGAGCTCTGCAGTATTGTTATTTCCTAGTTTTCTAGAAAAGGACTTGCCATTTTATGATTTTTGGAGCAAAAATAAGCTTTCTCTTCTAAAAGCAAATGGATGCACTTGGGATTTATGGTGGAAAATTTGATGCTGTCATTTATTCATAGGGTCACTGGGCATGAGGCCACAACTGTGATTTATATCAAGGCCCAGTGGAGAGACTTGCTAGTAATACATTTCATCCTCACAGGCAGGCAGTGGTGGCCCCTCCTCCAGAAGTGTCCCCTTGCCTTTCTGAAGGCTGCAGTAGAGCTCCAGAGAATTCTAAACTTTCAGTCACACAGAAGGGAGACTAAACAGTCTTAACATCTACCTTCATCTGTGTAAACTCCAGAAAGCGACCTGCCCTCTCAGCCTCAGTTTCCACCTCTGCAAACTGAGATTTCCACCTCTGTGACCGCATCCTGGAGATTCTACTTAAGGAGAAGTTACAGTACATGTACAGCAGAGAGTAAGCCTTAGACAACAGTACACGCATCAGATGGCAGAACAAGCGAAGATGAAAAGGAAGTGGAGGAAGAAGAGGTGCCGATGTTATTTCAGGACTAATTCCTACCAAAAAACGGAAGAGACGGTTGGTCTCAGTTGTCAGAACTCCATGGCATCCACCCGTACCCTCCCCTGGCAGAGCCCCCAAATCCATCCATGGCGAGTGGCAGGTTCTACCCCTTCCTCCCTCCACTAGTCACCCTTATGAGAACGCAGTGACATTCTGAGAGTGCGCATTGCAGGAACAGCCACTGTACATGGGGAAGAACTTAAAGATGAGCCTCCTAAGAGATGAGGGAGATCCTTCAACTGTCCCCTCTTGACCCAGACAATCTGTCACCCACTGTGCCTTGCCGTGTAGGCAGTGTGTGCCCATGAGAACCTCACCCCCCATCCCACAGGACAGGCATCAGGCAGACAGAGAGGCACCTGCAGTGTCCTTCGCTCCCTAGGGCTAAGCTCGAGTCTCCACATCAGGCAGATGTGGACATAAACCCCAACTCCGTTCACCAGAACTCTTGAGCTTTCCCTGCATCCATTTTCCACTTCATCCACGTGTTAAGTCCTCTTGCTCAGAACGCTGTGTGACTTCTCTGCATTCAGGTTCATTCTACAGCCCTGCCCTGCCTCCCTTCATCCATCCTCAGGCACAGTTCTTAAGTCCCTAAGCCACTCAGTGCAGGTGGCCAGTATCTGGCAAGCACCAGTTCCATCCGACATTGGCCACCTGGTGGTGGCTCTGCCTTTCTCAGAAGCCTGATGCTGTGTTTTCCAGTCCCTTTTCTGAATGTCCTTAGCCTATGACCCTTACCAGCCTCTTAGGTGGAATCTTCAGCCTAGTGTGTGACAAACCCCACCTTTCTCTCCTTTTGGGACTCAGTACATCATGAGCCAGGGTCTGCCCACTGTGGCTGTGGGAGCCTCTCACATGAGGGCTTGGGGCCTGGTCTACTACATCCTTGAAGCCCATGAGGACCCCCCAATTCTGTGCTGAGCTTTGAGCATGGACTGAGCTCTTCTAAGTGTCTGTTTCCCCCAAGCAAGGGACAACAGAGTCTCATGTGTCTCACAGGCTGGTCAGCAAGCAGGACACAGTAATTTCAGGGGAACAGAATAGTTTGCACACCCCAAAATTCCTCGCTTTCTAGTTCACTGGTGCCTGAAATTACTTTAGTGGAAAACAACATGCTTTATTCCACAATTAGAAACAACCCTTTAAACATAGACCTCTCTGGTGAGGAAAACAGAATGATTGCATTCCTACTGAATTATAAATCAACAATTCTCAGGGAAACAGAGAAGTAGGCCATAACCTGTGCAGGTAGAGGAGTGAGGACAGTTCTTCACAGAGCACACTCACCAGCATCATCCAGGCTCAGACCTTCAAGGATGACAGTTTAGTAGTATGTATTAAAATGGTAAATATGAATATATCTTGACCCAAAATTTCTTCTCCAGAGCCTCTCCCTAGAGAAACCTGTGCATGTGTGTGTAAAAGGAAGCACATACCAGAATGCTCTCTGAATCATAATGTCTAATAATAGAAAGCAGAAGTCCATTGGCGTGCCATTCATAAGGACGTGACTTAATTATCTGCGGTATGTCTATACTATGGAATGCATATGGGATGTTGCAATCAAAATAAAATGAGGTAAAGCTACGTGCACTGACATGAAAGGCAGCAGGAAGAAAATAAATTTTATAAAACAATGCAGGAGGAATAATTATATGCAGGGGAAAAAATGATGTTTTTTACTTTTTCCATAGGCCATCATCCAAGCCCATAAATCCATAAAAGATGTGGAGAGACACAGATCAGAAGAAGCATTTACCCCCTAGGGAGTCTTGGAATTAGAAGGGATATTTATCAGGGCATTAACTTTATCTAAATTTTCTTTACAATGATAACATAGTCATTAAATACTTGCATAACTGAAAATATTTTAGTATTAAATAATACTATGTTTGAGAGAGAAACTATCATCACAATAAAAACCACAATGTTAAAGGTCAACAAAAATATTTTTAGACAGTGGATTATGGGCTGAAAGTTAGTATTAAAATGACAACAAACAGAAATAATTTTTCCAAAGTATGAAGTTTTCTCCTTTGCCTTGACTGATCATATTACATCCATCCTCACAGTCTGCTGCATTCATTCATTCAGGACTTGTATTCCTTAGAGAAAGATGGGAAGGGAAAAGAAGGAGGGAGTTACTAGCACATGAAATAGGACCATACAGTGGTGTGATAACTTGGATTTGGGAGCATGGGATTCATTACAAGGCAGAAGCCTTCCAGGTCCTTCAGCTCTGGCTTAGGGTGCAAAACAGCCCAGAAAGCTCATCACATAGTGCCTCCCTATGCCCCACAAGGGGAGAAGATAGGCCTGCAGCCTTCTCCAGGGGTGAAGGAATGGATTAAACTTCATTTTTCTCCAAAATAAAGATTCCAGTTGCCACAGAGGAGAAAGGACAAGCACAGACCTGTAGTGAGGCCTCTGCAACCAACACAGAAGACCCTGAGTATTGAAAGAGCTCTATGCAACTCTTATCAATTGCTTCATACCCTACCTTATCACAGAAGCTTCAAGATCCAGGGAACACCTTTCCCGAGACTCTGTGGTTCTCCATGACAAAAGTCCCCTTCAGCTCAACCCATCCCACACTATCGTTGTAAGTCTGAACTTGTGAAACAAAATATCATAAAATATTTGGTTTATAAACAACAGAAATTCATTTCTCACAGTCTGGGAACTTGGGGTTAGGGTATCCACTGTCAAGGCAGAGTCAGTGCCTGACAAGGACCTGTTTCCCCATAAACAGCTGTTTCTAGATGTGTCCCCAAGTGGTAGGAGAGGGGGGAGCTCTCTGCAGCTGCATTTATAAGGATATCAATGCCATTCATGAGGATCCCCCTTAAGAACTAATCACTCCCCAGAGGTTGGGTTTCCTAATACCAGCATGTCAGGAGTGAGGATTCTAACATATGAATTTGAGGGAGATGCAAACATTCAGACCATAACAGTGGACTCCTTGGAGAAGACAAAATATCCCAAAGAAATCTGTGACATGAGGAATTGTACTGAAGGAGATGAAGCAAAGAGACACACAAATGACATGTGTTAGAGTATGGAGAAGTTGGAACCTTCACACACTGCTGGGGAAGAGGCATTACTCTGAAAAACAGATTGGCAACTTCTCAACTATTAACATATGACAAAATAACTGTTCCTAGAGATACAGGACAACTCAAGCATGACCGTTTACAGAAGCATTATTCATAATGGACAAAGAGTGAAAGTCACCCAAATGTCCATCCACTGATTAACAGATAAGTAAAATAGGACACATCGACCCATCTGTGGAATACCATACAGCCGCAGAAAGGAATCGGGTCCTGGTACATACTACAACACAGATGCAGCATAAAAAACATGATGCCAAGTGGAAAGAGCCAGTCCCCAGAGGCCACATATTGCATGAGTCGTCATCATGAATTGTCAGGGGAGAGAAACTCACAGACAGAAGGTTTATTTATAGCCACTGAGGGCTGTGGTGATAGGACAAAAAATGAGGAGTGACTACTGAAGGGTGCAATGTTGCTTTTGGGGTAACGAAAATGTTTTTAATTGATGATGTTCTGCAATTGGTCAAATATGAAACAGTCATTGAACTGTTTATTCTAAGTAAGGAAATTGGCTATTATGTGATCTGTGACTCCGCAAAAGAGTAGAAAACAGAAAAAGAAGAACAATGAAGAATTCTCCTATGAAGGGACTGTCTTGGGCACAAGTTAGTTGAGGCAACCTTTGAAAGCCATGCGCTAGACCCTTAGCATTCATGACCCCTGCGTTGGCAGTGTTATTATTCACTGAGTCCCTTTGTCATGCTCCTGAGACACACACTGGGCCATCTCATCCTCAAGGGTGCCTGCAAGGAGGAAGGAGCAGCGGCTTCTCGGCACAGCCTGGTCCTTCCTGCTTAACAGTGACACGCACCGCAGTGGTGCGCATTCTATGGCCAGATGATGAACGCTTTAATCCTGGGAAGAGAGCGACAGTCCCAAAATATAAAACTTCAAGTACTGGTGAAAACGGTAAAGAGAGAATAAAAAAGTATAATAAAAAAGTATGTGCTTTAACAGCAGTTCTTCTAAAGGAATGGTAAAGATCTTGGAAAATAGACTTCCAACATGAGAAAGATCCACACCGCTGGAAATAAATTGAGAGAAGCAGAAAGTAGGAGATCAAAAGCACGTAAATGTCACAAAGTGACAATTTAAGAAATCATGTTTCCTAGCAGTCTTCCTCAACGCCTGTCCTCAGCACTACACGATGCAGCGCATAATACACAGAAATCCAGGTCGTCCTGCCAGCCAGGCACTTCTAACATAAGATGTAACAAAAGACTCCAATGTTTGAATATCTAAGTGGGGATACAAGAGAGAAATGGACTCCAGCAGAGTATTAAAAAAGATGCCGCATACAAGACACGATTAACTGCAAATGAGTTGAGTGGCTGCAAGAGCTCAGAGGCAGAAGAGGTCATTCCAGGGCAGCCTAAAAGTTGCACAGACAAAACAGACAATTTGAGCAAGATAAATTCAGGAGTTTTGAGAAGACTGGCCTGGAAACACTTTGCCCTCTGACAGTATTAACTGAGCTTCTCCCCTTCACAGACTGAGTCTCTTCTCAAGGACCTTGAGGTCCATTTGCAGCCTGGACTTCCCAGTTCTTTGTGAGGTGGTCATTTCTTGAAAGGGAAGGGTCAAGGCTGGGGAGAGGGGCTGTATTAGTCCCAGCACGTGTCTGCATCAATGATTGCTGCTGCCTCCCTGTCCCTGACCTTCACGGCCTTGATAAAATGACTAATGCTGCTGCCCTCCCCACAGTTCATAGGGATTTAAATCAAAAACAACTCAAGAGGCAACAGGTCTTTGTGAAACCAGTAAAAGCTAGCATAATGCATGATCCCTTCCCGCAAAGGCAGTATGAATGCCAAAGTTGCGTTAGGGAAGAAAGGACAGTTGTCCTAGTCTTTGGCTGAGTAACCAGAGGAGCAACCTTGGAACAAGGCCACTTCCCTAAGAAGGAGGCTGTGACTGGCCTTAAGGAAGTCTACTGTGGAAACATGCAACGAAATCGTGGGAAAGCCACCATCTATGCCCCAGCTGCTCCTCAACCCTTTGTGCACTCTTCTAATCTTCCCAATAAACTCACAAGCTAAATAAAATTACCCATACTTTACAGCTGTTAAAACAGGTTGAGAGTGATTAAATAGCTTGCTCAAAATCACACAACTGAGTATTTGTTGAGATGGCTTGTGACCTCAGGTTTGTTTGATCTTCAAAATTATCTTCTATTTTATTACACTGCCCTGCTCTGACTTTCCATCAATTTCATCTTCTGACTCTCTCAAAGAAATCAATAAAAGTGAACCTTATTATAACATCAGTTAATATTGTTCTAGGCCAGGTGCTGTGCCAAGGATTCACTTGTATTATTGTTAAACTTCAAAACAGAAATCTGTTGGGGGATGATTACTTTTTCTATTTTACCACTATGGGAGCTGAAGATGTTATTAGTGAGGTTGGGTAAAGCTCTGTTGCAGTAACATAGAATGTCCACATCTCTCCAAACTGTAGCTGCATAAAAGCAGTGTTTATATCTCACTCATGTCCAGTGTGGGCCACCAGGACTTTGGTCACCACTCACTGTAGACCCAGGCTGATGGAGGCTTTGCCATCTTGCAGGTTCATGATCTGAAACCCTGGCTTCCCCATCAACAAGACAGCAAAAGGCAAGCAAAATTTCCACACCAATGCAAACAAGTAGACCAGGACATGTACAGGAGTGCATGGGCATTGGTCAGCCCTTCCACTGCTGAGAACCGAAAGCCCCTGACGTACAGAGGGGAGAGATGGTTTATTTGACTCATGGCTGCAGAGGTTTCAATCCATGACCAGCTGACTCCAGGCAAGAATATCAGGGGGAAAGGTGTGGAGCAAAGCTGCTCACCTAATGGCAGCACAGAAGCAGCACAAAGTGGAAGAGCTGCTGGGAGAAAGAGCAACGGAAGGAGGGAAGGAAGCGGGGAGGGAAGGTGAAGGGGAGGGAGGGAAGGAGGGAGGGAGGGAGGGACAGATTCAGAGAGACAGAGATGAGACCAACACAGAGACAGACACAGACACAGACACAGATACAGAGATAGGTTCTCCAAAGCTAGGACCCACCTCCGCCAGCTGCACCCCACTGCACACTCAGCTATAAGCCTCAGTAAATTGAGCCACTGATGCACACAACACTGCGCAATCTGCTGCCTTCTCTACGACTCTCTTAATCCAGTTAAGCTGATAGCTAAGGTGAGGTGGCACAGCACAGGTACCTGATGAGAAATAAATATCTGCCCCAATTCTGATGTAGGTTAATGGCAATGTGCCAAACCACAAAGCTGAGACTTGAAACTCGTCTCCATCACCAAGATTCCTGTCTCACTGTGGAATGTACAACAGTGACTTTGCTGAACACACCAGAATTGGTATGTGAAGTTACTGGCATGTGGTTCAGCCTGTTTTGGATTTAGTGTCTAGACGGAATATGCAGATGTAGGAGAAAGTACAGATGTCCTCACTACCTGCAGTTGCAGACCCTCAGAACAGCCCAGAGACTACCTCTCAAATCTCCCCCATGACAGGACTGGCTCTCACCTGAGCAGGTTCATCCCAGCTCCTGTGACCCTGTGGTAATTCGTGATTTGCACTGCCGCTACAGCCAAAAAGTCTTATGCTGTCAGTTCTAACAATAAATTACTGCAGCATAACAAAAAAATGTTTAGAAAATAAATTTGAAATACATGGAGATGGGAAGGGAGGACAAAACTTTGAAGGAAATTCCAGAAAATGAAAGACACGTCTGAGCTTCTTAATGGAATTCTGAAGAGCATTGAGGAACTTGGAACACAGTTTGGTTAGGGTTCAGAGAGCCTTCTTTGTGGCAAGAAGCAACCATTTCCACCAGAAGAGGGCAGCATCTAGCAAAAAGACATTAGTGAAGAAAAAAGGAAACAATGGGCATCTTACGCAAAGTTCCATGTCTGTTTCCTTTGATGGAATAGAATTGAGCATAAGCGCATCATAGACTAAGTTCAGAAATGAAAGACGCACTTCATCTAACAGCCACAAAATACATGCTGCTTCCACTTGATGAAGGCTGGTAATGAAATCCTGTGAAAATCCAGATCCCAAACATGATTTTCTCAAGAAAAAGTAAAATAATAATAGTAACAATAATAATAATAGGTCACAAGAAGCCTAACTGGAGGATTAGGAAAATTACATACATTATCTTTGATCCACATCGAAGTATTACTTGAAGAATATTACTTTCCAGTGACTTGGAGCACAGTGTTATAAAAGACTATGCTTAAGCTGAAAAACAACTTTAAAAAATATTATACAGTTCCTAAGTGGGGCACCAAGAATTCTAATTTACCACTGGGTAGTGTCAGTGCCCATACCCATTAATAATATAATAATACTGCCTCTTGATACTCAGGTAACTTGAAGAAATGGAAATTGATATAAAAGATGTAATGTGAAATCCCAATGTGAAAAGTCCTAAAAGATTCAGGAGTTAGAGATGTCTAATATCTCTGGAAGTTGGGAGAAAAAAAGTCGATGTTAAAAAAAATAATGATGAGGGCCAAGGAGATAGCTCAGTGGAATAAGTGCTTGTCTGGCAAGCTCAAGGTCCTGCGTTCAATCCCTAGTAGTGCTAATAATAATAATAATAATAATAATAATAATAATAATAATATAATTAAAATTCTACATAAAAGAAAATAATTTGATACCCTCTCCAGCTGTATCCAACATGGAAAGTTTCCCCCTCACAGGTAGAAGCTTAGGGGTTCCCTCTCCAGAAAGAATAAAACAAAGGATGCCTATACCAGATAGACTAGGCATAGTCCCAGCTGGAGAAACTACTTTCTTTTTTTTTTAAGAGCAGAGTATATTTATTGGAGGAAAGCTTCTGTCTGAGAGAGGGACAGAAGGGTACCCAAGTGGGTTACCAAGGAATCTCCCTTTTCTAGGAATTTTTATAGAGAAAAACCATGAGGTGAGATGGGTCTAAAGTGGAAAACAGGGGAACTCGCTACATGGGCATGAGGTGGGACAAAACTATGATCAACTAATAAGATTACAAGCATGATTGCTCATGTAAAATTGATTAAATCAGAATCAACTGGGGAAGTGAGTCACACAGCAAGCAGACATGAATGCAGAATGGGGGCTCTTCCTGTAAGGGGTTGGGGTAGTGACTTTTTCTGGCTTTTTCAAGGTGACTGGTACCTAAGTAGAATATCAATCTCTGATGTCTACCCCTAGGGAGTATATGACTGCAGTTGTTTAACCTGTTGTCTTGAAATCTGGCCCACAGCAGGAGGGTCTGCCTCATCCATAGTTGGAAGGTATCTTGGCTTACATATTGTCTCCCTGAGGCCTTATCCCTACCTAACTGCCTATAATATTTCTATCTAACTCAGCTGCCTACAACATTCCCCACTTTGAGGAAGTAACCCCACCTGACATGAGGGAATAACGTATGATGGCTGCTCTGGCTTCTTTATGCTGAAAGGGGTCATATTTGTTGACCAGTAGGCAGAGATACTCTCCAGAGGTCCTATCTAAAGGTCCTTAATAGATACCAGACATCTCTTTCTTGGATAAGCATATAGCCTTAAATCTGGAAGAGACAAAACCAATGAAACAGTTAAGCACATATGAGTCAAATAGTATCATTAACAAGATAATTATGAATACAGTCAACAAAGATTTTCACAAAGAGAAGATAATAATGATTTTTTATAAAAAGACAAGTGTAAAGTTTAGGGAAATTTTGAGACTGGCATGTTATTGATCTGTTATCTAATAACCGAAACAGCTATTGAGACATTAGGAGAAGGATCAGGAATGTACATAGAACATTTAGTTTTTATAACTGTACAAGTGTCCCCCTGTACTGCTGTCAGGATATCTACTGCCATCTAATTTTGGAGGATGGCCTGTCTCATTAATTTTGCTTTTTTTTATTTAGGAGAAACAAGCTATGGTGGCATTTAAGATCTGCTGAGTATAGCTAGTTAAGGCCTTGGTAGGTGTCATAATCCTCTCTCTAGACAAGATCTAATTGATCCTGGTAAAAGGAATCTAAAAGTAATCTAGTATATTTGTTATAGGTTTCATCTGTATGATTACCTGAAGCCTGGCATCCTTTAGAACAAATTTTCTGAGAAATTAAAGCATGTATAATCAAAGCATGAGCATTAAGGGCTTATAGGTAAATTTAGAAACTGGTTTTAAGGGATAGCAGATATAACCCACTGGCTCTTAACTCTTTTATGGATGGAATCTTGATATTTTGTTATAAGTCCCTCTAGCTTTAGTTACAGTTATCTCTAAACTTTTAATGACTTATGGAAATCATATTAATACCTTATTTTATTTACTTATTTTTTTACTGTCAATGATTTTCAAGTATTGTAAGACAGACTGGCCTGGTTACACCTTGTAAGAAAACAATGACAACAGTAAGTTTTGGGTTTTTTTGTTTGTTTGCTTTAGTTGCATGTTTCTGAACTCAAAAACTGGCTATCTTTGCTTGTTTGTTTTTATGTATTTAGTATAAGGTCTACAAGGTCTCACTACACAGATGAGACTCGTAGTGATCCTCCTGATTTCAGCCTCCTAAGTGCTAGGACGACAGGCGTGCACCACGCCCAGTCTCAGTCCCTGTCTCAGCACGCCCCTGGAGTCAGGGCCGGCACGGCATGCTGGGGATAGAACCCAGGTCCTTGAGCCTACCTGTGCAGGTGCTTTAATCCACTGAGCTATCTGGCCGGCCTTGTCTTTGTTTTTAAACTTAAGATTTAGAAATTCACAGAATATTTGCAGTACGAGAATCAGGAAATGTTTTTGCCTTTTAATTTGAAAACACAATTGTTGCCTGAAACTATGACATTTTAATATCTACTCATGTTTATTTTAAGCAGAGATGGTAAGGTGAGGCATACACAAAGATTGGACACGCTGTATACATTCTTCTTAAAATGTAGTCTATATTATTTTTACCAATTAAAACACGTATAATATATTTATTATAAAACATTAGGCAATGTTACTTTTGAGATACGCAATCTGAAAGGTCACACCTGCATTTACTATTAGCATGAAATACCAGAGGAGTTACATGAGGAATCAACCAGGTGAACTCATACCCTATTGTCCTGACTATATAGCATTCAGTCAGATTAGACCAACGTCCCATTTGGTGTCTGGGATACAGCACCTGAGAATCAGCAAGGGGGTATCTATTGTCACATTTGCTTCCCATTATATTTATTTGCTCTGAATTTTGTGTTCCAAAGACAAGGCTTGGCTCTATCTATAGGCCCAAAACTACTGGACACTGTGCAGCTAGTGTTTTTAGACGTTTTTAGATAGTGTCCTATCCTGACAGGATTTTTCTGTCCTTGGGAACTTGTTTTGACCAATAAAATACTCTATGCTTTTGTACATGTATTTCATTTGTTAAAAACAGTCTTAACATCATTTTGACCAGCTGCTAACTTGAATATATATTATAGTATTTAGACAAGGTAAAAATCTCTCAGAATGAGAGAGCTGGGCTTCTAGCCATAACGAAAAGGAAAGAATGAAGAGAAAGTTATCCCAGTTACAGCTTAAGCAAGATATTTTTTAATCACTGTTTTTACTGAGGTACAATAACTGGAAGGAAGGTGAGGGTTGGAGAAGGATAGAGACGTGCACCAATGTCCAGTAACAGGCTAGTTTGAGAAACTACTTTCTTAAAGACTGGCAAAGTCGACTTTTTGCTATGGCTTATGTCTAGACATCCCTGTCAAAGCCTCATGTACTAATAAATGGGGATTTTTCGGAGGTAGCTTAATCTAGAGTTTATCACTCATTCATGGTGCAATGTTGGGATTAAGGGTAGGTGACTGCTGGCTCAGTTCACTGATTGGATTGGCACTGACATAACCCCAGCAGTCTGGACAAGATAAAAGGGGCAAAAAAATGCCTGTTTCCCCCTCTCCTTTTATTGCTTTTAGTATCTTCTGCCACCATAAACAGTTGTCCCTTTGCCATGTCATCCTGCTTTAGAGGCAGTTGATTGTAGACTGAAACCTCTACAAACTGTGAGCTAAATGAACTTTTCCTCCTTTCACCTTGGATGTTGGGTATTTCATTTCAGCAATGAGATAAATGTAGCTAAGATACTTTTGCAGATAGAATTTTGCAGCTCAAAAAAATAATAGAATGCTTGCACCTATCAGATAGGTGCAAATTCTCTAAGCCAGAGCAGAAGGAAGGAAGAAAGGATGGATGGAAGGAAAGAAGGAAGGAAAGAAGGAAGGAAGGAAGGAAGGAAGGAAGGAAGGAAGGAAGGAAGGAAGGAAGGAAGGAAAAAAAAAAAAAAGACCAAAAAATGCTGACATAAAACATTCCCTGCTAGAACAGCCCAGCCAGAGCATCCCAGCTTCAACCCCACTTACAGTGTGCAAATTGCCTGTCGATCTTCTGGTGCCCACTACTGATGGTTAATAAATGGTGAAGAGCACCAGGCTTTGGGGGAGAACATCCAATGCAGACACCAAACAGCACACAGAGTGCAGTGAACTGGAAGCATCAGGGACTGCACAAGAGAAGATGACACAAGAACCAACTTTCATTAAATCCTCAAATAAGATATGAAATAAAAATAGAATATTTCAAAGTTATTGTTCAGGAAATTTAAACAAGACCCCCTGGAAATTAAAGACAAGAAAGTATATATGAGAAATATAGTGGAAGTTCTGTAAAAGGAATATTCCATAGTAGAACTGGAAAACAGAGAATAAGAGATGTAAAATGTTAGCATGCTAAAATGACCACATATTAAAGATTTTATTTAATTTATCAGTGAGGGAATCAGTCATATCACAGATGATTCCATGGAGAAATCAAAGAACAGGCAAATAAATATAATGGGAAACAAATGTGTCAATAGATACAAAACTAGTTGTTTGGGGAAAGGAAGAAATCAATTTTCATCTGCAAAATTTATTTGCATCTCTATGGAAAAGAATCATTTATACTACTGCCAGTTTTCTGCAAGTTAGAGTTGTAAAACAACTCAAAGACAATGAAAAGTGGAAGCCTTATAAAATTCTATAATGCAGCCAGGCCGCACACACCTGTAACCCCAGCACTCTTGAGAGATGGAGGCAAGAGGATCGTACAGTGGAGCCCAGCCTAGAAAATGTAGCAACTTAGCAAGAGCTGGTCTTAAAAATAAAAAAATTACTGGAATACAGATCAGTGTAAAAGCCGTAGGTTTAATATCTAATATCACACACACACACACACACACACACACACGCATGCACGCACGCACGCACACACACCAAATCAGATAGTCCTCTAAAACAAAACTCTTGCCTGACAAAAATAAATGATAAGAAAATTAGATCAGCCTAGGGCTTTTCAAAGTTCAGAATAGAACAAACAGTAGGGAGAAAAATCATCAAAGTAATATTTCTAGAAAATGTTCCAGCACTAAAGAATCAAAATGGTCCATCTTTAAACACCCATCAAAATTCATGAAATTATTCACTTGAAGTATCTGCGTTTGTTGTACACAAACTAACCTCCGCGAAATTGATTTTTTTCACTACAGTGTTTAGTTAATGCCAGCATGGTGGACGGACTAAGACTTACACAGAGACACTTAATCATACAATTTCAAATCTCTGGTTGCAAAGAGAATATTCTATAAACTTTCATAGAATAAAAATTCTCCCAAAAAAGGATGGGGAGGTAAGGATGAGGTTGTATAACAGACAACAAAATACAGTAGAGAGGAGAAATGAATTCTCATGTTTTACAGCATGAGAAAGTGACTACACATTAGTACAATCCCTTATACACCTTATAAAGAGCTGGAAGAGAGATATTCAAAAGTTCCCAACACAAAAAAGTGAATCACTGAAGTACATGGAAATGCTAATTAACTTGGTTTGATCATTACACAGAGTACATACATCTAATTATCACATTATAACTCATAGCAAGTAGAATTACATGTCGAACAACAAAGCAAGTCCCTCAACTCAAATAGATTAAATAGTATTCTTATAAAGAAAGGATTTTTAAAAGTCAGATGGCTCAAAAGATTTTCAAAAAATGAGGAATAAAGTAAGGCCTCAGATTTATGAAAGGAAATTTTTCTTTTAAAATTCTAAGCTCAACTGAATATCCATATACATGTAAATGCCAGCATCTCCAAATAAACCTGCACATGCCTTTTGCCATTCTTCAGGAAGCTAATGGAGTCTAAAATTCACCAAAATAGGCATGTACTCACAGAAAAAGACATGGGCTTCAGCATGTGCCAGGGGAGAGGGTCACTGTTATAATGTTATGTGTTGATGCCAAAAGAAACGACGAGAAGATCTGATGAAGGTAGCTCAGAGGACTTCCTGAGATTTGTCCCTCAGTGAGCCAAGAACACTTGAAGCAAATCAGCTTTATGCCGGGTAGTGAGCGTGGTCTCATGTGTGATCATTAAAGTAAAGGAGGACCACATGCTTAGTCATGAATATGACAGTGATCTCCATTAACTTCCATCCCTTCCCTATCATCGGGTTCATCCAGGGGTCAACCAATAGCATTCCAAACAAGAGAGAAAGCAACAAACAGAGAGCCCACAGGTAAAGCTGCTGGAGTCCCAGCTTTCTGGGATTTTCATCAACAGACCACAGCTGTCCCTGGGCTCCGTTCATTACATTCCATTTCTTGAAATGCCAACTAGGCTACAGGTCACCCTTCAAGTGAGGATACAGGCAAACTTCGCAGTGATATGTGTCCCAGGTGTAAAGGGCGACTAGTCCATATTGAAGCCACTCTGCAGTCTCCAGGGGCTTCTTCCAAAAATTAGAACTGATCAGGCCTATAATCCCAGCACTTGGAAGAGTGAGGCAAGTGGATTGCTAAGAGTTTGAGACCAACCTGGGCTACAAGTTAGTTCAAGGCCAGCCTGAATTGCATAGCAAAGCCCTGTCTCTAAAAAATGAACAAACAGATAAAAATTGATCAGGACATCCTGTGAATAAATTTATATCATCTGCAAAGGTGTATGAGGTTGAATAAGAGGTGAATAGACAGAAGCTTCAGCAGACAAACCAGAAACAAGGCATCACTTATCTCCAAAAGAAAACAAAAAAAGCATAGGAAAGTAGATGTAATCTCTACATACTATTGCTCAGTTTTGAGATATATTTACATTTTACTGATGTTAATAATGAATAATAGAGAGCAGGTGTAGCAGTGCACACCTGTAATCCCAGCACTAGGAGGCTTGAAAACAGGAGAATCACTAGGAGTCCAAGCTATGTAATGAGACCCTGTACCGAACACATAAAAAAATAAAACAACAATAACGAATAATAAATGTAATCAAAATTCTAATACAATTACATGGGGGAAATGGTGGACACACAGGGTATTCATGCTAGGGGAGGCATGAAAGAGTCAAATCTTTGCCTCACCTTCTAAAACACTGAGTCAATAGGTAACTTCAAAAATTGCACATACAAGAAGTAGCAATAGAAACATGTTAAAAAGAATTGGCCAAGGGAAGTAGACAGTGATCATCTGTGGAGAGGTTAAAACGCTAGGACCCAGAGTACACAGGAGAGGCTTGTCTTTCCTCTAGATCTAGTTGTCTCTTTAAGCTCTATACATGCACATTGCTAAACAAACAAGCAAAAAAGTTTTAAGAATTCATTGACAAATTTGTTATTATAAGCTTTTCAGGACAAAAGAAACCAAAATTGTTGTTGGTTCCAAACAGCCATCTGCCAAGTCTCTAGGGGCACTCAGGAGGGTCAGGCTAGTGTATCTCCAAGTCATAGCAGATCAAAAGTTCAGGCTTCCCAAACAAAGGCGAAGACACCCATTCTCTGGACTTTTGTCTGTACTAACACAAGACTCAAGCTCCTTTGGGTGGAAACAGGCCTGATGGGTGACTCAGAACATCAGTACTTTATTTCCCACTTATTAGTCATTCACCAATGCTAGCAAGAAATGTCTTCCAGAGAGTGTCTCCAGATCTCCTTCCAGCACTGAGACCATCGAGACTATATAACAGAGACAAAGCTGCTACACAGATAAGTCATCCCTGCTCAAGGCAGCATGCAGGGAAAGAGCTTCCCTCTTGCAGGTAGCTCTGAGACAGCACAGCGGGTGATGCCCATGAGCTCACCCCAGCTCTCCCTATGAGTCCTGGGTCTGAACATCATACAGCAGGGTTGTGTTCACACTTGCAGAAATATACAAGGGAGTTGGAGAAGGGCTATCTGATATGCCTAGCACACTCCTGTACTATCCATTGTGTTCTCTAGCTAGAACATCCTTTCCCTGACCTGAGAACCTGACTATGAGATGAATTAAAGACTGGTTAATATAATCTAAAACCTCATTCAAATAGCCTTTTTAATGAATGGTTCTAGAAAAGTGGATCTTTAAAAGCAGAAAATTGAGTCTAGATCCATGTATTTTGTCATACTGATTGAAAATCTGAGTGTTAAAATAGAAACAGTCCACTTGAAGATAAAACAGGTACAGCTCTTGAACACATAGGCATAGACAAGGACTTTCTGAACAGTAACTCAGTGATACAAAAAATAATACCCAGAATCAACAAATGAGAGCATATCAAATTGGAAGTCTTCTGCACCACAGAAGAAACAGCCAGTAGGGTGAAAGGACAGCATACCAAATGGGAAAAAAATTTATCAGATATTTTTCAGTCAGAAGACTAATATCAAAAATATACAGAGAACCCAAAAGATTAGACCTCCAAAAATAAAAAGCCAGGCAAACAAAATGAACAGATACTTCTCAGAAGAAAAATCCTCAATAAATACATCCTCGCTAGTCATCAGAAGAATGCAAATTAAATACCATCTAACCTTTCAGATGGTATTTCTACACTGAAATACCATCTAGCCTTCCAGACCCAGACCAGGCCCCATGGTGAGTGTGAGGGACACCTTTACTCCACAACTGAAATACCATCTTATCTGAAAAGAATGGCTGTCATCAAAAAACTCTGATAGGGCTGGAGACATAACTCAGTGGTCTAAGTGCCTGTCTGACAAGCTTAAGCACCTGGGTTCAATCCCTGGTACCACATGTTGTGCCAGCCCCAGAATCCCAGGCTCATCATGCTAGCCACTGAAACCAGATGTGGTGCCACAGGCCTGTAATTCCAGCACTGGGGAGGCTGAGATAGGAAGATCACAAGTCCAAGCTGCATAGTGAGACCCTGTACCAAATAAATAAATAAATAAATGATTTTTTAAAATCTAATAATAGCAAATGCTGGTAAGAATAGGAAGAAAAAGAAACTCAGCTACAATATTGGGGAAAATGTGAACTAGTACAAACAACTACAAAAAAGTTAAATTCATTGTGTTACAAGGACACATGCTTATCCATGCTTAGAGACACGTATCATAATAGCTAGATCTTGACAAAAACATACACGTCCATCAACAGATGAATGTATAAGGAAAATGCAGTTTTTATATAGAATGGAATACTATGGCCTGGTAGAGATAAATCCTCTTTTGTAGGTATTTTGTAGGCTTTTGTAGGTAAAATGGA